>VXBZ01004235.1:1595367-1635683 GCA_013399135.1 Heliornis fulica
CCCCCTCCACACACACCCCCGCCCTTGGTGCAGCAGCGTTTCTCTGTTGGTGTGCGGACCGGAAAGCTCTAATGCACGTAGCCCATGGCAGAGACAGGCGAGATAATGTGTACTTTAATTGGTTCGGGCTTAGAAAACTGATACTTCAGATATAGGCGTGCGGGGGTTGAGACCGAAGGAGGAAGGTGTGCGGTATGGCCAGGTGCGTGCATTGGAGTGGCTCTGTTCTTTAAATCATGACGATTTCAATTTTTCTTTTACTGCCGTGAAATTAACCGAGAGATACAGTATGGAGTCCTGTAGTATTTTACGTCGACACTAGGGGTGTCTCCAGCTTTTCAGTGCTGCCAAGAAATCAACGCCCTTTTTTAATAAACATTTCTTTTAGCCTAAATTATCCAGTACCCTGGCTGCAGGAAGACTCTGGCAGTATTTTGGTTTTATAGCTGGAGATGCAGAGATGGTTTAAACTCTTTCGTTCTTAACCCTTAAAGAACAAGGGCAGCTGTTTATCGTATTTTGCATGAGACCTCACAGGGCCTGGGAGCAGAAAATGTGTTTCCTTTTGTTTTGAAGCAAGGTATTGCAGCCTTAATTTTAAAAAAATGGAGTTGTATTGGGAGCTGATGTGCTGTGCTCAGGTTGTCTGTGCCTGTACACTTGAATGTACATTTGGAGAAATATTTTGAAATTTATAAAGGATTCAATCAGGGACTAAACCAAGGTTTACTGAGTGCCTTCACACAGTCTTGAAGTACATTGGGACCAAGAGAAGAAGGGTTGTATTTTAAATACAAGGTATTAAGGAAGTTGCAACTTAAAAATAACAAAAAGTTTTTATTAGAAATTATGTGCTACAATACTGCAGGTTGCTGTGAACACAGAGATGAACAGTGATCACCTTCCACACAACAGTTGTGCTCATACTGCCATTATTTGGGTCATCTGTGATAGTTTTGTTCTCAGAGACTTGTCTGATAGGTATGCTAACATGAATAAAAAGAAAGAAAATGTCATTTAATCATGGATGCCCATGTATGTTAGTAACCTGTAATGAACCTTTCCCGTATGATTAACTTTGATTATTTATTTTCTTCATTCTGTGGTAACTGAAGTTGTCCTAGCATCTTCTTATGGTACAGTCATGTCAATTATTACTTTGTGACTTCTTGAATGGTATATGTGTGTGATCAATTGCAAAGTATAATCTCTACCAGTAAACGAGTTTATGTGCTCACATAAGTAATAACAACACCAGGTAAGTCTACACTGTAGATGTATCAGTATGTTGTTTCTGATAACACCTGATCTTAGATGCCTCATAGCCTGAATACCAAGCTAAAACTCAACAGCTGATAAAAATTAAAAAAACACAAACCCAAAACATTACATTTAACTTGCTGTGTTTTTACTGTCATTACCCTGTGGATGTTTTCACTGATAGAATTCATGTTTAATGAAGTAGTAGACTTCTCTTGAACCTTTATTAGAATACAGCAGTTCTTTTCCATGCTTTAGTGTGACGTGTTCTTACAGGATCAGAGACCTGAGGGTTGCAGTGTAGAAAGAAGTGAAACTTACTGTTGTGTTCATAGTAGGTAGCTTAAGATAAAACATAAACATCTAGTGAGTCAAAGAATGTAGTTCTGGATGTTTTGGTATAGTCGGTTCTAAAATAATCTACTGGGCAAAGCATAAGATGATGAGTCCATTACATAATGCTAGAAGTAACATTCATGTGCTATTTCTGTCAGAGTTGACTTAGCAAGTTTTTCCTATGAGTAGTATTTTCTAGGAAAAGGTAAACTGCTTAGGTGGTATTAGACAACCTTAGTTTTGGATACATAGTGTGGGGGTTTTGGGATTGTCTCAGTTCTGGTTTATATCCAGCTCTTGAGCTTTAACAGTTGTAGAGCAGAAGACACAGAGTTCCAGAGGAGTCACTGAAGCCATGTTATGTACTGTATCCATCTTCCTAATTAGAATCTATTCCATTGTTTTGATTCACTTTCCATAGGTAGTGGTGCTTCTGATGCATTTTCTCCAGTTGAAGCTGATCAGACAATGCCTCTAAATTACTGAAGCTAAGAACCACTGAAACATTTTATTGATATAAAACAAACAAAAAACCCACCCCAAAACAGAAGACTATCTTGAATCACTGTTTGCTTTTTAGCAGGGGAGGTATTGAATAGATTGCTGCTTAGCTGAAGAAAACAGTTATTCCATTACCAAGTCATAACTTCAGTGCTGTCGTTACAAACATCTGAATAGTCAGTTGAGTTTTGTAACAGGTGGCAGGAACAGAGGCAGTGGCATGGTCTGTCTTGCATTTTACAGCATGCTGGTGGGCTTCTGTCACCGGTGGAATAACTAGTTTAGGGTTGGAACTGTGTTGCTCATGTTGCATGTCTTAAGAGGTATTTGGTAGGTTTATTTAAGTGAATTTGTTTAATAAAATAGTTTTGAAGTAATTTTCAGGTGTAAAGTTTAGAGGCAGATTTAAATATACAAGTTTCCTTAACTGATCTAGGAAGATGGATCCATTGATGGAGGTGGAAAGATACTCTTAAATTACATTTTTTATTTACTATTTCTGTGGTAGAAGGAGAATTCTGTCTATATGGTTAAAGTAATAATTTAAGTCAGGAGGGCTGAAAATTGAGTAGTTATAGGGAAGATGGATTGTGGTGGGCAGGTCTCAGGAACTTCAGAATATTTATCTTATGCATCTGACTAAGCACTGAAAGTGAAGCTTTAGGGGAGAGAGATTAATAACATCTAAACTGTTTTTTATTTTTAATTCACACCTTAAAGGAGATAGGACTATCTTTGTTGATCAGTGCCAGAAAAGGATGCTTCAGCAATTCTGCTATTGCTAGGGTAACAGATGAGGAAGAAACGCAGGTTTTGGTGCCAAAACATTCCTTGATCTGCTTTAGCCTCATCATTTCCTTAATTTATGTATGCCAGGAAGACATACAAAATTGTTAATGTATAGCCAAGCTACCATAGGAAAATTACTTATCAGTTTTGATTGGCATAATACATATTTTCTAGAAGTGAATCTAGCAGTGCAAATCTTAGAGCTTTCTTGCAGTTGTGTGTTGAAGCAACGCTTAACCTGGCAGTGTTGTGGAAGGAATAACTTTTTAATTGTAGGTATGCTTAATAGTATTCTACTCTAATTCATAAGCTACATATGATTTTTCAACGATTCTTTGATTTTCCTGCTAGTGAAACAAATCTTTTGCTTTCTCTTCCTCCTCCCCCCCTTTTTTTAACTGCTTAGTTTAGCTGAGTTTTGTTAAAATGCTATCCTCTCCTAAAATGCTGTATGACTGAACAGTAGTTGAACGTGAAACTGTTAAGACTTTGGTTTAGCTGTATGAAATGGTGACCAGAAATTGTGTTCATAGGAAAACCTTTTTTTTTTTTTGTAATTTGAGCTAATGTGTGACTTCTTGAAAGTGATTTGCTCTTGATTTCTTTGCCCCTCCTTTTTCCTCCCAAGCCTGTTCTCCCTGCTCTGGGTAGTATAATTTCTGAACTTCTAATTGAGAGAAAACACTAGAGTTTTACTATTCTTTGTTGATTAGCAGTCAAGTCATTTAAGACACATTTCCCTGTTGTCCATACTTTCCTTCTCCTTGCCTATATGTCTTTTTCTTTTCTGAAGCTTGTTTATTCCTGGGTGTTGCCTGCAGAAAGGCTATGCTCCCTTGCATGCTAGTTCTATGTCAGAATCATCTGCAGAAATAGGGAAGGTGCTACTGTGTGGTGTCCTTGTCACGATCAAACTCCTCTGCTTCTGGAGGAGCACACACTGCAAGGATGGGGGAGTAAAGATTGAAGTGATGGGGAAGAAATGAGAGGCATGGATTTATAGCAAAAGAAAAGTGCTGATGCGTCAAGATGACGCAGTTGGACCCTTCTGAACAGGATATTTTGTATCTTGTTTTACTTGTGTGCACAAGTTAATTAAAAAAGAAATTTCCAGAAACTAAGAATTTTATTAGCTGACTTGATTATATAAATTCTTTCTTCTCTGAAGACTGTAAGAGCATAACTTGCTGTGCTCTTGTGAAGCTGGTGAATATTATCTTTGTTCTACATATGAAAAAAGGTTGAGGTCACAGCAGGGCCATAACTTATCCAGGCTACTGTTAACCATTAGTGTGTGGTGTTGGAAATGGATAATGTGCTTGTAGATCCAAAATAAGTCTAAATCGAATTAACTGCTGGGCGTTATTGGAGTTAGAATGCAGACACTAGAAAACGTGCTGTACGTGGTGTGTTTGGCTTAAAGCATGTGATGGTGTGCAGTGGCTCAAAGCTTGGGCATACACGACCTTTTTTCAACAGTTCTTGAGCATTGTGTTGGCACTTAATGAACCTTCTTCTAAAGATTAGACCTGGAAATAGTCTTTCACATCTTATAAAAGCTATTCAGCTTCTTAGATGTCAGTAGTTTAAAGTCATCTTGACACCAGCAGTTTGGGAAAGATCTGATACCCAGTTTGCCTTAATGGGCTGAATGAAGCGGTACAGACTTGGATATGGACCAACATCTTTTAATGTGGAATAGATAGACCTTTTGGTGTACTAGTTAAAGTATTTTGGGAATGTTTCACTGCTGTCTCTCTGGATCAATGGTAAGATAGCTTAAATTACTTGAAATTCATTATTTCAAGATCGTGCAAGACTAGAAGCAGTTTTCTGCTTGCTGTGTGATGTAGCTAATTATTTTGGTCACCATTTGAAATACTGTTTCTTTACTAATACTGTGGAAACAGTTAAACTGTGGTTAAATGTTCAACTGTGGCTTCTCGTGCTCATCTGGTCTGTTCTGTATAATTTGGGTGGCAAAAAGCCTGTGGAGATTTATTCTTTTTAAAGTTTCAGGTATGTCTAAGAATAAACCCCACATCTTTCGAATGGAATTTTTGGAGTGACAGTTCTTTTAGATGGGAAAAATTAATCTTGACGTTATACATAGCTTTCTAAATGTGTAGCTTAAATTTTAATTTCGTAACTATATGCCTTTTCCATATACAGAAAGACCATAGAAATGTTTTATATGTTGTTTTTAGACTGTACCCAGTACAGCCACGATTATGTTATTATTTCAACTGCTTGGGAAAACTATGCAGGTAGTGCAAAACAGTGTGGAGACTACAGCTTGTAACTTGATGGTGAGTTGGCCCTGATATCGATACTCTGTCCTACAAATAAGGAAGAATCCCAGGCAATACAAATAATGATTTTTAACTTTGCTAAAGTCTCACAGACCCTTTAAATGCTTTGGATTGTAGTACAGCATTGCTGCCAATAAAACTCATGGCTTCCAAGCTGTAAACAGGGTGTGCGAGTCAGTACTCTCAAGTGAATATTTCTGAGGTCTGTCTCGATGGATGTTTTTAAGCAAACTGTTAAGGCAGAGGACAGGAACTCCCCCAGTAAGTTGATGCTGTGCCTATTTTAAAAAGCTTATGCAATCAAACACACTTGATATTGTGTCAGTTAGGTAAAGTAGGAATTAAGAAAGCGTAGTAAGACATTAATGTCAGTCAAAATTTGGGAGGGGCAGCTAGGAAGCCGAGAGATGAAGGCCAGTGTTAGTGTGTTTCTGGGAAGAAACCCAGCCTCTGGAAAAGTGGATTCAGCTGTGATTCTCACAAGCATATAATCCTAAAATAATCTTCAAATGCTGTAGGACTTCTTTCCTTCATCTGGTATATCTGGCTAATATGGAACTTTTAAACCCTTTATTTTCAGCAACTGAGAACTTTGGGAAGGAATACCGTGGCTACATTACTCTCCTTTTCTAGCCCTTTTCTGTTGTTGCCTTATGAATAGCTTCTCTGTGTACGTTTATCAGGTGGTGTGGGCTTTTTGTACTAGGTACTAAAAGATAACTTTAGCAGCTGACCCTATAGTTTTTGAATAACAGCTGAATGGAAGAAGTCACTTGAATTCCCTCTGCTCAGTGGTACTATGGCTAGAAGGCAGGGCTTGAGACAAACCCCACAGATCAGAGTTTAGGCATATACTTATGAAGAAGTACTCACATAAGGCATATTGACTGAAAAGCTTTTTCAGTGTTGTGTATGTTCTCTTGGGGAAGTTTACTTTTGTGTTGATCCACTGCTTAGCAGGCTCAGTGCCTTGGTATCTGGGCAGTCATGGGTCAGTTTGTTAGGTTTTCAGACAGTGCATTGGACAGTCAGATTAGTGACAATTTTAAGTTCTAAGATGTGAAAGGTTAGTAACTTTGAATGTTCTGTAATGTTTAATGTTAGAGTGTAATTTTAGTGTTGGTGCAGCTGAGATTGTCAGTTCAATTCTGCAAAATTCTTTTTTGAGAGGCCTTGAAAAAAACAAATAGTGAGCTACAATGTGGCCAAACTCCCTTTCTTGGTGAGAAGTCACCTGAGTAAAAGGGTTTAAAATCAAGGGGAAGTAAGAGATGGTGGTTTAGGCATTGTGTGTAACAATATAGTAGTGCTATGATACTCTGTAGTAGGGGACAGAGCAACTAAAGATTCCAGAAGAAATTGGAAACAGCTGCTTTGAGTTGAGGGAGTGGGTGATTTTATTTTTTTTTTAGGGTTTCATCTTTGATACTTTCTCAGAGGTGGTGTTTAGCATTTGTGTGGTGTAATTAATGTTTTGTCAGGTCAATCCAGTTAGCCAGCCTCTTGCAAAGAGCAGTTAAACCCACTTGTTTTAAAATTAGAATTGTTCTTTGATTTGAAGTTCATGTAACACATCTGTGTACAAATGTATACATATTAGATACTGCCTTTAAGGCTTGCAAGCAGAACACTTCTGGAAGTATGAAGTGATGGGAAGTAGAGGAAAGGTGGTAGCTTGTGGTTCTGTGGGCACTTGGTGTATGCTTGCACAGTTGTGTCAGTCTGGGGAGATGGACATGGTTATTTGTACTGTGCCTTGGACTAGAATGGCTAGATTCCTGATTGTGAGCCTCCAGAGCAACTGGTAATTATTACTGGAAGTCACTGGTGCTGTGCAGAGATGTATCTACTTGACTTTTGGGGGGACTTTTGGACTCTATAAATGCCAGTAGTTTTTCTGGTGTAGCTTTATGTGTAGTTTTATGCTTGCTTTTCTGTACACTCGCAGCCTAGGAAAATTTGCAAGTCTTTCAGACAGCTGTTTTAATTGTATTGCTAGTTACAGCAATTAATAAGCATCGATTTCTGACAGGATGAAGGAATCTTTGGCAAGTGCTATCAATCTTTACCAAAAATAACAACAATATTTATAAGTAAATGAGATAAATGATAATTCATCAAATATTTGACATATGAATGTATATAAGGGACTGAAACTGGGTTGGAATTCCTATTTAATCTACTGAGTACACTTTTTTATTCGCTTGTAGAAAAACTCTACGATGTCTCTGGTACTGAGAGTTAAACATTTGCATTCCTGTGTATAAATACAAGAAACAAGTCTGATCCTGTCCTAAAGAACTTAACATGAAATGTTTTATTTGCATTTGAATGTCAGTTCATATAACCACCTCCTGAATGGACATCACCTCAGCAATGTGATTTTAAAAAGAAAATATTTTCTCCATGACACAGATCATCTAAGAAAAGTATTGCAAGATTTTGGAATATTCCATATCAGTGAAAACCTTAATCAAAAGCAGTGTGGTGTTTTTCTGTGTTTTACTAGGTTTCATTTTGCTTTCTTTTGGTCAAGAAGTCAGCAACAGTAGTGATTGGAAGACTTCAGAAATCTGCAATGTATCTCTTTCAGAAAATGAATTCCTAACTTGCTGGAAATTCTAGAATGCTGGAAATCCTAAGTATTCGCTTAAAATGAAAGCTGGCAATGCCCAGAAGACCTGTTCAGTGTTTTGTAAAATTCTCAATATTTTAATTACAATGGTTTTTATGCTTCTGTACTGGATCACAGTGTTGATAGGGCCTGTTTTCAAACTGTATGACTCATCTTTATTCTTCATGGAATGCTTCATGAGTCCTTGAGTGGCATAAACTAAACCAGAGCTTGTTAGAATGTCTCCGTTTAATAGCTGGCAGCTCTGAGTTCTGATGAAGATATTTTCCTTTGGGGTGGGGGGAGATAAGTATTAAGATAAGCATTAACTATTAGTTAATACCAGAATGCAATCTCTTATTTTGGAGATTCTGTGTCTAAGCAAATTCCCCTTCAGCACAGTCTGTCTGCTTCTTCCTCCTTCATTGGTTTCCTTTCTTGTCAGTTTCTGAAGTCCAAGCACATTTTTGATCTAGTTTTGGGTATGTGTCCTTCACACAACTCGGTTTTCTTCAGCCTCTTCTATGGTAAATCATGAATGACATGTTAAGAATTTTCTGCTTGTCATTTTTTTATGTTCTGTTTCCATTTTCTCTTACTGGCCTACTGTAAACTCCTCTCTCTTCAAACTCAGATTTCCCTTTTCCACACTAAGTGGTAGTAAACTGTTTTTAAGTTTCTTAAATGGAAAGGAGGGCTGGTGACAGCATCTACTTATGCAACCTGGTATTGTGCTGTTGTAACATTTGGTCATTTGATTTGACCCATGTAAATCTTTGTTGCATAGCCGATGTGAATTGACAGTATTCTCTGAACTGGTACTTAAACTTCCCAGTTAAAGGACATTCAACTGTTACAGACTCTTGTATGCAGTAGAGCTTCATCCACTCGACTTCCTTCAGGCCTTCTTATGTACATTTTAAACTCTGTTCCTAATGCTTTAACTCTTCCAGTCCCCTCATTACTGAATACATTGTTAAAAATCTAAAAAATTAGTTGGTAGAGAAAGATGTGCTGGTCACATTGTTCTTGAGTGTTTACCACCTTGTGAATAGAGAATGCTATTCAGCTGTAGGGTACAGTTTTACAGTAAGTAGTATTAATACTATTGTATGAAGCAATATAATCTGTTATCTTCATTTCTAGAATGTCTGTGGTATTTTCTTTTCCCTCTAGAAATACCACTTGCAGCAGTAACATCAATCTGCTGTGTCTAAACCCCCTGAAAAAAATGAAGCCCTCTAAATTTACTGATACTGATCTCCCATTCTTTGCTTGTGTGAACAGTTTGTGGTGAGGGAACTTTAACAGATATTTTAGGAACAAATTCATTAATTTGTGTATTTGTCTGTCACTGTTGGAGGAGAACATTCTCCGTTTCATTTCCAGCCATGTTCTCATCTTTCATGTTTGCCTCAGCCCCATACATATGTGAGATCTATCCGATAAGTCATGAGCAGGCCAGAGCTGCTCATGAGCTGTTTCTTGCAGAAGTTAAGGAGCAGGTGATTTGTTTTTTGGAGGTTCTGTGGCTACTATAACTCCTTCTCTGCTTCAGGAAAACCTTCTGCAAAAAGTATTATTAGTTCTCTAATGCTTATAGCGTCGAGGAAGGAGTGGTGTGAAACTGAGCTAACGATTGCCGGTTTCCTTCCTACCTGTAGGGTTAAGGCTTTCTGTATTAGATCTGATTTTGGTACAAGCAAAATCAGGAAGTTCAGAACCTTCAGAAGACTGGGCCACTTTTCACTCATGCTTCTGTATTTGGAGTGTCACACAATTTTTAGGTGACAGAGGTTTTGATTCTACAGATTTTGGTAACACTTGCCTTTAGCTTTTTGAGGAGTACATAAGTTCTAAATTGCAAGTGTGGTAACAAGTGCTATACCTTAAATTGACAGTAATCTCCACAGTATGCTAAAGCATGCTTTAAAAGACAATACAGGGAAAAAGCCTACACGTTAAACCTCTCCTCAGTCCAGTGGCTGGAGTGCTTGACTAGGACTGTTGTAGAGAATACAACTGATTTTTTTTAGCCTTTCTGTTAACTTTGGAGAGAGGTCTTGAACTAGCAATTAGCTTGGCAAAGTTTTTACTGGGATTGTTCTAGAGAGCTGCTTGCTGAAGCTTTCTAGATCTTTTTTTTTTTTTGTTTCATAGTACCTGGAGTGCTGAGAATTAAATTGGCATAATTGAGAGCAGCCTCATGAGAGTATATCTATATATAGCAAATTACATTTCAGTATGGCTTTTGGTCAAGTTAGTATCTTCTTGTAAAGTAACTGTCTGTTCCTATTTCTATGTAGTTTAGACAGTGATTAATTTTTACTTTTGCTGGACCACTCTTTGTTTTACTGTTTTGTGTTGGAGAAGAGGTTTGAATACTGTTTTCTGAGAAGGTACCTCAAAAACTGTTTTCTGTGGATTGTTGTAGAGAAAGGGAGTAGCTGAAAGTGCTTTAATCATCTACTGAATGTTTTACCTGTAAAATATGTGTTTTGACTTTTTCATTGTTTGACAGACTATAGGATGCTAAACAAAAGCTTAAGTGTATTATGTGTGACTGTTGTCCCAGGTTCTCAGTAACACTTGCATGCTTTGGCATAATGTTTCGAATTAAGTTTTGTTTCCTTTGTTCTCTTTTACTGTTGTTCTTACACACAAGTGTGACATGATTTACTGTCTGTAGCTGCTTTGATTTCTCTATTCACCATTGAATGGAAAAAGTACCTTCTTAATTTAATTGGAGATTATCATAAATGGCCAATAACTAATTTCCATCCATCAGTGTTCTGAAGAACAAGATAAACATATGCTTTGTGTCTTATTTCTCTTCAGTATCCCATTAAGTTTAAATTGAAGTAACTTCTTTGTTACTAAGATGTTGACCCTTAACTCTAAACTCATGATACTTTAGTCACTTGTTATAATCCTCAGTCACATTTTATGCTTTCTCCCATACTGTTTAAGTTTTTGCACAGTATACTTAAAGCAAAATTAGTGACTTTGAAAAGCTCTCTAAAACACTTCTGTTACCTGTAAAGATGTATGTATTTTAAAAAAAAGTCATTGATCTGTTGCCTTGGAGTTTTCTTTATGTTCTACCTTGTTTTGTATTTGGATTACAACTTTCTGTTTGGATAGCATAGTCTTGTTACTGTTTCACTTGTTCTTTGTCACTGTAACAGCATTGCCGTGGCATGAAATTGGTGGGGAAGCTTTATTACAGTTATCTTCACATTCAGAGAAGGCTGTGGTCATCCCTTCACCTAAGGGAATTGAATAAACTTTAGTGAAGAGACTTGCATAGTAAATGTACTAAGAGGTTTTGTAAGTGAAACCAGTGTGTTAACTAATAAATTTGTCTGGCAAACTTTTTGTTACTTTTCTAGAAGCAATGGAGGACCTGCCTGTCTTCCAAAGACTTGGTAATATGAATTCTTAATTGCATTAAATTTTGATTTAGTGGTGGCAGAACTTGATTGTTGCCCTACAGAAGGTTGAGTTGCTTCAGAATCTTTCTGGGAAACTCCTTTCCTTGGCTTTTGAAGAGTTCATTACTCATTTATGCACTGAAAATCACAGGCTTCTGAGAATTTTCGAGAGTGATGCAAGCTTTAGAAATGCCAGCTCTGTAGTGATTGCATAAGTAGACTGGGTCGTTGTCTCTCAAGAGTAGTAGCTGGGAACTGCCAAAAGTGAAATTAACTAGTAGCACACAGGGAATCAATCATACTTCAGCTTAAAGTTAACGATCTGGTTCATGAGACTCTTTCTCAGGTCTATTTGCAAATTGCAGTGCTTATGCAAGTTTTTGCAGTGGGAGACCTTTTTATTTTGTGTGTTCGTGGTTTCTTGTACATACAAGTTTTTGCTTTTCAGATAACAAGACTTACTTGCTAATTTTCTAAATGTAGCATGATGTTTTCTCTGCCTCCCCTTTTAAAAACTAGCACTGTTAATTATCTCTACCTGACATCACAAACTCTGTCAGCAAGGTCATTTAATAGAACAGAAGACTTCAATATTCACACATTGCAGGTGTAACAATCGATTTATGCTAAGTCTAAAGCAATCCAGTTATCCTTTAGGTTTTTATTAATGTCTGCATCAAACTCTTGTAAGGTAACTTCTGGGGATATGCATATATCTAGTGAATGATATTATCAGTGCTTTATGGGCTGACTTGATGGCTCCTTTCCTCTTCCAAATTTGGGAGAAGGACTTTACAAGAAATCTGTTTTCCAACTATGATCATGGTTGCATTCCCAAGCAGTTTTACAGACTACTTTTGTTAGTGTTTCTACTGTGTCCTTCTGTCTAGTTCGAAGTGACCTTTTTTTTGATGAAGAGAGTCTCCTGCAGATGAGTAAATAGTGATGTATGTATGTATAAATATGTGATTAAACTAAGTACTGTTACTGTGTTTTTAAGGTCATGAGAGTTAGGATTTTTGCTGAAAGCTTTGTGATTCTAAGAGTTAAGATATGGAAAGCAATGGCGTTTATGTATATGATTATAAATCATGTAATTCCTTGCTATAACTGGACAGGCTTTACAGTTTGCTTTTTGGTCCAGAACACTTCAAATTAAAAACAGTAAAAAGATGGTTTTTATTCTTTTTTACTAGATGTTCTACTTACACTTTTCCTTTGATATTAGAAAGCAGAAGGTTCAGCCTTTATCTTTTAATGTGTCGCTCATGTTCTTGATGCCTTTAGTTTACCTGCCTGATAGAGGCTTTGGTGATTGTATCTATCATTTCGGGTTTGCTTCTTGCTGCATCGGTTTAGGGCTTCCCTGTGATATCCCAGAATAGCTACTTGACTGTCATGGCCTTAAGCCATTAATAACTCATTTTGGAGGAGACCCGTGGACAGTGAAGGATTTAAATAAAGCATAGCAAGTGACTGGCCAACTGCCAGTCAGAGGACAAGTGGCTTCCCTTAAAATGACTGCCAGAGCTTGAGCAGAGCCATGGCTGGATTAGATGGTGTCTAAGGAGTAGACTGCAGGCTTTTCTTAAGACTTGTACAGTCTTTTTTGCTTCCTGCAGCATGACAGAGGGTATTGTGCAACCTGATGAACATTCAAGAGGGAAGAATCTTTTGTTGTGAATACATTGAATAAATGTATACAAAATATGATATTTTTTTAATGTGTCAAGGGGAATTATAACACTTACTGTATATACTTGCAAAGAACAATGCCAGAGTGGTGCAACAGCTTTAACCTGCCTTGATCTCTACTGTAATCCCAAATCCGTCAATCCCCTTTGCCTTGGTTCATTATCTCTGATGTCTGCAATTTAAATGCCATGTTCAAGAATTAGCTATTAATCTTTTTTTGAGTTCCTTCAGTGCTGAAGGTCACAGGGTCTTTTCTTTAGAGGCAGGATTAGCAAATTTAGGTTACTTTGGGGATAACACATTTAAACTTGAGAAACCTTATTCATCCAGAGGTAAGTTAAAATAAGCAGTGCTTTTTTTGCAGCAGTGCCCTTCTTTAACTACAAAATGCTTGTGCCCTTCCTTCATGTTTGCTGTTGATTAGCATTCAGGTGAGATAATGAATTAGAACGTTAACGGCAACTACAAGACCTAACCCTTCTACCTTTAGTAGACTCACCTTTGAGTTAAGATCACACATAAAAACTGAGCACTGCTACAAGTTCACTGGTTTATCAGAGTTCTAGTAAACCTTCCAAGAAATGTAACTGAAAGTGTTGGGGGCAAAAGTTACCACAGCTTCAGGAGATGAGGATTATGGTCATGGGCTCACGTAGGGGGAAGCACAGTTTGTGCTGTAGGCCCAGAATGGAGTCTGTAACCACAGATGAAAGTGGAATGGAAGAGCAGGTTATGGCATTAGTCTTGTATAGCTAGGTGGAACTGCAGCAGAGATGCTGAGGAGTTGTGGGTGAACCATGGTGGGTGGTTGGATATATTTGAAAATTGTGGCTGCCAGAAAATGGAAAATGTACCTGAGCAAAGTATAAATTTCTTCAGATGGAAGTATACATATTGATTGGCCAGCTTTAAATAAAATTTTATATTTAATATGTAATTAAATATTTAATATATATTAAAAATGTAACATTTTAAATAAAACTGTAACAGTTTTCTATCCCAAATGAAACTCTTCCTTCTCTCTTGTTTTGGAAGGTTTCTTTTTAAAAACTATGTCACACTTCAGTTATTACATTGTGGGCCATTAAAAGCATGCTTCACATGTTTTTTTTCAACTCTTGTGGAATCAACATTTATATAATATTTATGTGAATAAAAAATAGAGGAAAATGTTGGCAATTGCTTGTGAGATTGAGTTGAAAAATGTGCTTGTTTTCATTAAGGTGTGAGAATTGGTTTGTAGCTTTTCTCATTTTCTCATTTACTGGGCAACTTTGATTTAGTGTATTCAACATCAGAAGCCTGAAGTGTTGTGTTGTAGTTGAGTCAGAAGTTAAAAATCATTAGAGAAATTCCTAAGTAAAATAAACTCTTGTCCTAGAAGAAATAGCTATCCTGAAATTTTTTTACTCATGCTTTATGGATTTCCACAGAGCAGTTACAGCTGGGAAGGCAAATTTGTCCCAGAAACACTTGGAATAATTTTAAAAACAAGTTAAAGTGTGGGTTGTTTGTCTTTTTTTTTTTTTTTTAATATTTAGGGTGGGTCCCATAACTTGGGTGTTGGATCCATTCATTATCCCTGTATTCCTAGGGAACACTTAGCAACTCATGGGAAGTACTAATTAAATACCAAGACTTAAGGACTTAACGAATATAAACTTCTTAGTTTGTTTCTGGAGATATGTCTTCTGTTCAGAGGTTCAGGAGAAAATAACTATAGTCCAGTAGTGTAATATGCACCTTGATTCTGGTTGATTAAAGAATCAAATAGTGAATAGTATTCCATAAAAATACTATTTATTCTTTTGCTAACCTAACACTGCACAGTTTACTTGGTAAAGACCCATTCTGTGGGAGTTTTTCATGACCTGTGCCATCCTGTGAATTCAGTGTGTCATGGCAATTTTAGCTGTTGGAGTAGTGTTGATAATAAATACCTTAATGGAAAGGTTTATTTAAAGAAGAGGAGGAGACCACAACTATCGAGTACTATCTGAATGTCTTTACTGTCACACCTGTGGTCTGTACTGTTTAGTTGGTACCATTATTGCTGCTGGTATATTTTTTTCTTACTTGCCTTTTCTTCCCTTTTTTTTTTTTTTTAATTCCTTGATTTTCTGGATAACCTACAGGATTTCCTTGCTTGTTTGTAACCTTTCTAATTCCTTCTGTTGAACAACTAAATATTGACATGAAAGGGTAATGAAGTGCAGAGATATGACAGTCCAAGCACCAGAAGTGAAATAGGATAATTTGGAAGTTTCAGGTAATATATTGGACTTTTGGATGGACTGGATGGTGGCCATGGAATATGTGGTAGGACTCTTAGCTTTGGTTACAAAAATGAGTGGGGCATAAGGAGAGGTGAAGTGAAAACTGTGTAGTGTGAAAGTTCAAGTTGTCATCTTAGTTGGATTCCGCTCACAAGTCTTCTGTGGAACTGCTGTTGGGCTTTCTAGGCTTCAGGATTAAAGGGTCAGGGAATTGGGCTGCCCCTCAGAATGAATGGATTTGTTGGTGGCCTGGCAAAATAATGTAAGATTGGAAAGTGTAGTGCAGTATAATGCTAGAAGAGACTTAATTTAGGAACTTAATGTGATGTGGATGTCAGGCATTTTTATGTATTTCTTTAGTTCCATTTGTGGGTCATGAACTCAAACTAAATTGAGATTATGGGATCAGTAATGAAACTGTCACTGCTGTTAAGTTGCTCAAACTTGTAAATGTCTTCTAATTTAATGACTTGCAGTTTCTTGGCTTCTTCTGCACCACAATATCTGACTTGGTATTAGTATGATCTTAAGAACCTCAGAGGTAGATTGATTCTCTTAGTATTTGAATAGAAGTCTTGTGCTAGAGAGCTCCTAATTCTGAGGAGCTAGTATCTGGGGGAGTTGTGCTTTCTGCCTGGAATACTGTTGTGCAAACCAAGTGCTAAGTACTTAGTACTTGCTTTGCATGAAACAATATAAAATTCACAAAGTTGTTTTAAATGTTAATTTCTAATTTTATTTTCTCACTCTTGGTATATTGTGTTATCAGCTCTTAAATTAAGTCCAGTATTATGTTGTATAATTTTGTGGTGATACTCCAGTTTTAAGTAGTTGCTGAAAAGAAAACACTTCATTACTCCTAGTTAAAGCACAGATGCCAAATTCCTGATCAATCTCATCTGTGACATCTTTACAAGTTTCCTTTTCTAGTGTACAAATTAGGTATTTCTGTTAAATATACCAGAAGATAATCTGTGAGATGTTTTTCTTGATTCTCAGGCTAAGACACAACTTGCTATTGAGTTTTAGGAGGGTGTTAAATTGTTGATTTCTTTCCAATCAGATTGGATATTTCTGAATGTGATAGATAAAGATGGTGGCCTTGATGCTTCATTTCCCTATCAAACCTTTATTCCTGTTTGGTTTGTTTTAACACATGTTTATTGCCCACAGAAACTCTGGGCATGTTGTTCATCTATGTTTTGATAAACTTCCTGTAGGCTGTAATTGCTCTGCTAAGTTGCATATGGAAAGTACAAGTTATGGTGGGTGATATCTTGCATATTTGACTGACCATCAGTTAATCCAGACATGAAAATATTAAAGTGTCTTAAAGCCTCTGGGCTTTGAAATTAATTTTAACAAGTATTTAAACCACTGTGGATGTATCTGTGGCATGTTGTATTAATGCAAAATTTTCTGCAGCCTTGATAACAAATACTGATCCTTTTAGTTTGCCAGCTTGCCTGGCGGTTGTTGAAGAATACAGTGCCAGCCTCTGACAGCCAGAGCTCTAGTAACTTGTTAAACAAGGGGTCTTAAAGAAACATACCCCCCAAAAAACCCTGGAAAAAAACACCCCAAACTTCTCTTCAAGCTGGCAGTTAATTGTTAAACCTTCAGAAGTGGCAGTGCATGGACAATGGGCTCCAAGGAGGACCAGAAGGAAGAACTCTCCACAACAGGTAATTTTCACTGATCTTTATTTTTAGTGTTATGGAGAAGAGCAAGGAAAGCTAGAGAAGTGTTTTGTGTTTGTGGAAGAGGAAGAAGGGTCTTTGAGCAAGCTTTTTAAAAAATGTAGCCTGCCAACCTCTGCCATCTTTCTTCACACATTATTTTCTAGTTGTGGTAGTGGATGATGACAAACAGCTTTTTGTGCAACTTGAAGTTGTTCACACGGGTAACACCTAGTTCTGCTCCCTAGCTGACTTGGCTTGGTTAACCATTTCACTTGCACCCTGTGGTTTCTTGTGATAACAAAGCTGATTAGTAATTATAGAAGGTGCAGGTGCAAATGCAGGAAACACAACATGCAGCATGTGGACAAGAGTCCACGAGGTGCCCAACACAAATGCAGAAACGGGAGTAATTAGTTGTTTCTGTGTGAATCTTTTTTGTGGGGGTGTGACGGCCAACAGCAGCCTCAAGGCGGCTGGCATGTTTAGGGCTGTTTTACAAGGATGAACTTATCGTGCTTCTTGTATGTTGTTGTGGGAAATCTTGGACAACTACCCCTGTACCTGTGCTATACAGATCCTAAGAGACCACTCTTGTTGCTTGTTGAATTAATTCATTGACAGCCTGCAGAAACAAATCCAAAGCTTTGAAACAATCTAAGTTGTTCCAGGAGATGGTTTGTATTTGTAGTCCCACACGCACCACCTCTTGAGAACTAAACTTGAGATGAATCGTAAACTGACATTGTGGCTTGCCGGTATTTAAACACATTTTCTGCTTTTTTAAAAGCAGAAAACTAGTTGAAGGCTGACACTTCAAGTTTCAGAACCGTTTACAGAAAGATGTACATCACACAGAAAAGTAACATGCAGTTAAACAAATCTGGGAATTGTGTTCTGATGTAGGCTGAAGAACTGTTTGCAGCCTGATGTCTGTGTACAAGCTGTTTTATATAAACAACTTCAGCTAAGAATGTAGCTTCCCGTGTCGGTTTTACTAATTGCAAACTTCCTTTTTTTCTATCCACAGCTCATTATGTCTTTCACTAAGAAGAAACTTGTCAAGATAATTGCCTTTAACTATCCTGCCTTGAAGGAGCACCTACAAAACTGATCTTAAGAAGAGAGTGATTAGTAGTTCAAGTAACTGCCAAAGAAAGAGAAATGGAGAAGTCTGCTTTTATGGATAATCTACAGAAGAAATAAGTCCATTAATAGGTTAACCTTAATCAGTAAAAAGGCACAGCTGCTGGAGGGAGAAAAGGAAAGTAATTAGTATAGATTAAAATTGCAAAGAAAATTTTTGTTCTTGAACAGACTGTCATGAACTTCTGAAATACTGCAGTGACATGTTTTGACTTACCTCTAGTAAACTGCTGTTTCTGTAGGGTTCAGAATTTGGTCAGTCTTCTGCTGGTAGGCTCTGGACTGTAGCTGCTCCTGTCCATAAGCCGTGATCTTGCTGCTGTTTAACCAGAAATTAACTTGTAGGGATCTAACAGTATTCAAGGTAATTCCAAGACTATTCTAAAAGGATAGAGCTATCCAGAATATCTTGTCCTAATTGTAGATGCTTGTCCTAATTGTATCACTCAGAGGGTTGAACTCCAGCCATACCCAGATGAGCTGAGGAAAGCATGTTTTATACCAGGCGTAGGTGCCGAGTTGTGGAGTGCTGATGCTGTACAAGCTGCATTTCTCCAGCAGACCATGTGTCACTCATTTCTAAATGTGCTAATATGGTGTATAGGAGAGGATACACTCACTTCATGTGAGGTATGCTAAATATGTATCTGGCAGGAAATTGTAATATTATAATGAGTTTTTTTAGAGTTGCCAGTCTTGAGTTGTATCAGAACCTTGTTACCCTCTACATTTGTTTGTTTAAAGGAATCTCTTGGCATCAGATGAAATGGCAGATGCTCATCAGAGATTTTTACAGTGACTATTGTCTTTTTACAAATGGGTATATTTTTAAAAAACTTCACAAAATAAATTATATATGCACTGTTCTTTTGCTGGATAAGGTTTATGATTATAATGTAAAATTTTCTGTTAGTACATCCAATCACAAATTTATATTCTTCCAGCTATCTTAGGAATGCTACCTAGTACCTGGTGTTAAGCTTTGTTAATTCTTTGCATTAAAACTGTACAGATAACATTGTGTACCTGATTTTTTTTCTCTTAAAAGGCTCAATTAATATGAAGTCTCAAAGCTGTGTTTACCCCCCTGCCTTTTCTCATAACACATTAACATCTTGCTGACTACCTAGCTATTCTTAAACAGCAAGAAAATACTCCCACCTCTTTATCACTTGTGTTTCAGGGCTTGTGTTGTATCTCATACAACATGCACACATCCTGATTATTTAGGGACAAATAAGTGACCTTTTGGTACTGCTGTTCAGATAGATGTAAAATGACTGCTCTAAAGATTAATCTCAAGATTAATTATTTGAATTAATTGTCATTTCTAAGGATCAGGTCTTTGTTATAGAGGAACACATTTTGTGTTTGTCCAGATCACATTTTTGCAAACACAAATCTTGGCTTAAGTAGCTTGAATGTCTTTTTGCATAAAAAGGAAAAAAACCCACTATTTTTAAAGCTTAGTAGAGTTGGATTCTTCTATGAAGATGTACACTCAGCACATCAGTAACAGGTAACTACTTTTTAAATGCCTTGTTTAAATACTATGTAGCAAAATTTCATAAGGCATTATTTAAATAATGCCTTATGAAATTTTGCATTGCCCATTTACTAGATTTAATTTTTTTTTCTAGATATCCATGCTCTAGCCCTGGATAGATAAGTATTCTAAACACTTCTTTTTAGCAGTAACTGTTACAAAGGAAAACTGAGCTGAAGTTCATGCACTTCTCTCTGCATTCAAAATAGTTATTTGAGCTACTTCATGTAGACAACTTGATTATGGTTTAGGATGTGCATGTAGATACATAGTAAGACTACTTATAAATTTTTCCTTATTTCATGAACGTAGTTGTCTCCCTGTTTTAATTTTCCTGCTCAAGTTTCAGAAGTATTTTATGCTTTTTAGGCAGATTGATTTCAGTAGCCTGAACTAGAAATTAATTTTCTCCCAACACCTGGACTAGGATGTAAGCACCTAGAACAGTCTTCTCATGTAGTTATGATTGTATATATTTATGTGTGCATGTGTGTAAGTGCACTGGTTTTAATTCAACTTTCTCCTTTAATTTGCAGACTTCCAGTCTGGTGTTTTTCTTGCCTCTTCATGACCTCGTGTCTTGAGCAGCCTAGCTGGATACCCTGGTTCCTGTTTCTTCTTATTTCAAAATTCTGCTTTCCCCCATTTTAAATCCCCTACCCTTTTATATTCATACATGTACAGTAGGCTTTCATCACCTGTTTGATTCTTCACTGTTTTTTCTTAGACTTTGGGTTATTTTCCCTGTGGCACTGTTCTGCTGGCTTCCCTGCCACAGTGGAATGAGTTTCTCTTATAGACCTTCTCAGTCATGTGTTTGTCTTAGGGACCTGGGTGGTCCTCATCTACCTTTCTGGTCTGCTGCTCCGTCTAGCTGCAAATAGACACTGGGGGAGAAGTCAAGGCTGTATCTTTTGGTGTTCTGCTTTCAAAACTAGTGTATTAATGTTTCTAAAGAAGCAAGAGAGCTTCTAAGGAATAAGCAAAATGTATGTGCTCTGGAGGAGCATACAAAAAGAAATCTATTCCCTCCCAATAACACATATCCTCTCGGACATGTTTAGATTCATGAGATGTTTGTTCTGCCCCTTTCTGTCCATATTAGGAAACGTAGTCGCATGCTTCCAGGCTAAACAGAGTTTTTTTGTTTTGTTTTTTTAATGTTAAATACATGCATTTCTGTTCAGCTTTTTATAATGTGGAGTAGTCTTTCTGTGCAAGTGCTTGGTTGTGTAATCCCTTGTGCTCCACACTAAGAAAAATCACTGCTGAATAGGATGTGTCTTAGACTCATCTTAAATATGTTTCCTTGTATAAAACACTCCCTTGAAGACAGGTTTGGGGTTTTTGGTTTTTTTGGTTTTGTTTTTTTTTTCAGAAATGTTAGTTCTTTAATCTCTTCAATTATCTGGTTGCTCCTTTGCTGACTGATTCTGAAACAACGTGAAGTATGTGTGTATTTCGATCATCTCTGGCTCAAAATGAGACTTTTGGGGAAACAGTATCAACTTTTAATTTTGGTGGCTTTCAGTGTTTGTGTTGCAGCAGTTATGGATATCATTATGTGCAAGTTTGAAGGGTCTGTAAAAGTTTTCTTTTTTTTTGTTGCTTTTGTGTTGCAGTGTGTGCAGGATGTGATCTATAATCTGAGTTTAACTTTCTGTTCAGCTACAAAACAGGAACATATTAACATAGAACATTACAAAAATATTTAATTATAGAGCTGTTTCTTCTGAATTTGTGGTCATGTAAACTAGGTTTTGCATCATTCTTCCGGTGTGAATCTCTTTTTGGGGGGGAGTGGGCAGGTGGCTTTGGAGAGAAAAATTAGTGCTGTTTTCTTATGCTAATTGAGTAAAGTTTATAATGGTAATTCAAAAGGACATGTTTGTTTCTGTATAAAATAAAATGGTGAAGCAGATTGTGTGAAGTCTTGAAATTAAACACTGTTTTAACTTGTAGCATTTGCATGATATGTAAGCAGTGAGTTTGATTTTTGGCATTTAGAATATGGGATCAAAGTTTTTATCATTATGTGGACTGCAGATATTTTCATGGGAATTCTCATCAGAAGAAACCCCTCAATGGTTTTTATATTTATTTGTGAGTTCTGGTAATGTAGATCTGTCTAAATAAAGCACTGTGTGTGGTGGTTCGGTTTAAAGTGTGTGTGTATTTAAATGACTCTGACTTGTATTACCCAAGATGTTACCAGTACTGAAACCTCAAGAGGCTCCTGTAGGCTAATTTGGGAATAACTGGAACTTTCTTTTTCTGTGTTTCAGGGAAATGAGGCAAGCTACCCCTTGGAAATGTGCTCGCACTGTAAGTGTAACTGCTGCTTTATATTGTTACAGATTTTGAATTGATTTGGGGATTGATGTGTGCAACTTGCACCTATGAATGTAGTGCTTGAAGTGTTGCACAGTCTGTGTGCTAACCAAGAGAATAAAGTTAAAAGGTAAAAGATTTCCTTTGGAAATAACACAGCTTTTGCTGTTAGGCTGTAAAATCAAAAGTTAGCCCATCTTAAATCACCTAAAGATTGTTTTAATTTCTTCTGTTCAGAATATGAAGCAAACCTATGATAGTTTTGACATACAGTGAAGCATTAAAACTGTTATAAGTTCAACTTGGGGGGATTTTTCCATCAGTCCCAGTGCCTGTTCCTCAGAGATACAGAACAGCTTGTGGTGCAGTGTGTGCTGTGTTAGGAGGGAAGCATATTGTCCAAACTGTCTTTGCACCCTCAGAAGAAAGAGAGGTTCAGGCTAAAAGAGTGTTTCTTTGGCTGGCTGCAGGCATAAACGTGAATTCAGGTGAGAAGCTGCTTGATGTTACTTGCTTTTGGCCACATGAGCTTAAAATTCATTGCTCTCTCTTGTGGGGTTAGTCTGCCCTGTAAAGTTGTTTTTTTTTTCTCTTGCTTAAAGCTGACCAAAGAAAGAGTTTTCTTGTGAACTGTCCCTGTGCTGTTAGGCTAAGTGTACTTATTTTTAACTGTTTTTTCTTGAATATTACCCCCCACACACCCAGCGCTAAACCACATGTAGACCTGTGTATGTATATATGGACTGCTGGATAAAATTCCTGTTCTTTGATTAAGCACATCCTGGTTTTACACAGGCTAATCAATTCTTCAAGATAGGAACTATCTTGGCTGCTTTTGCAGTCATAACTGAATTTCAGCTCTCTAAAGTCAAACAATAATCCTCTAAATAATTTTTTTCAGAGAAACGAGTCTCTTGCTACTAATATGCAAATGCTCTATGCTCAGTATACATGTCTGCATTTAAGTTACTGGTTTATAAACACTTGAGAATCTTATTCACAGCACTATGTTGCTGTCTTAGGCTCTCAGTGTATGTTTTGTTAAACATGGGTAAGTGTGTGGAGGTTTTGTATTTGATTAAGACTTCAGTCATCTTCTGGGTCATACATACTGATCTCGGGTTACTGCTGTATTGGTCAGTTTTTCCTGACCTGGTTTCTGCAGTTGCTATGTCTCTGCCTGAGCTGTAAGCAGTGTGGTGCCATGTGCAACTCATGATTTTTAGAGCAAGCTGTATTCATTGGTAGCTACTGCCTACCGAAGGGTTTATTGCCGAGCTTGTTTTCTGCCTTTCTCTGCAGGCAGAGAAAGTTTCTGCATCAGACTCTGTGTGTTGAGGCTATCGGTGTGTGAATCTGAGGCTTCGCACAAGTGAAGGTTTTTCTGCTTTGCTGGTGCATCTCACAGTGTGAGTCAGCCGCTTCTCCGGCCGACAGAACCGCGTACACTAGGAAGGATGTAGTAGTTTTATCACAGGCCTCCACTGCCTGGTGGTGCCTGATCACTGGAAGATTCTCCATGCCTGAACGCCCTGGAAGAGCAGGGTGGGTTTGAGGCCTAGATGCACTCAGCAGCATGTCTGTGAATAAGCCTCCAGAGCAGGCGTTTGCCTTGTTCTTCGGGTGTTAAATGCTCATGCTGCTTCACAGTAGCTGTTGCTGACAGGGCAAAGGTTCTTCAGGGCCAGCCCAGCCCATGTTTTTGAAGATGATTTGATAAGGATTTTGAATGGTTAGACATTTGGGAGACTGTCACTTAGCAATCCTATATATTTGTGCTGCCTGCATGGTGGCATTGGGTCATAACCTCTGCCTGGCACTGCAGTCACTGTTTTGGTGTCTTGTTTTAAAGTTGGCACTTAAAGGGAGCAAATTCAGGATACTGTGCAGAGGGTGCCACCATTAAATAGTTAAGAACATTCTTTTTATCCCTTGTTTTGGAACATAATTTCTTTTCAATGGATGCATTATTGCTATTGGATTCCTTGAAACAGTATGGGCTTGTTTCTAAGCTCTGTGCCTGAGAAACTACTGAAATCTAGTGCTGTTTTACATGGTGACAACTGTTATCTGTAAGAGAATCTATCATAGCAAAGAAACTGTGAAAATTGTTTTATAGTATAGTGTTCTATAGTATAAATGGCATTTTATAGTATGTTTTGTTTTTTGGATTAGACTAGTGTCTCTTTTCTAATTTAAGAAATTGTAATTGACACATCTGAAGTCATGAAAGGATTAGGCCAGCTGTGTGTAAGCATATACAAGACAAGTGGTTGAATGTGTTCTCAAGGGCGTCATCTTTTTGAAATCTGATCTCCCAAGACTGAAATGGCTGTCTTGGTTGCTACTCTGAAACATTATATTGGTGAATCAGACCAAACTGTAGAGGTGGGAGCTTTTGCTGAAGGTCTGGTTTATTTTGAGATCTCTGCAATCCATTCTAGTGGAGAAATACCTTTTTTAACCTGGAAACAATTAACGTAAATAAATAGGTGTCAACATACTAGAGAGTGTGAAAGCTAAAGCTACAGTACTAATATGGGAATCATACCCTGTATTTGCATGTAGGTTGTTTGTAGCACAGAGTTCTTGCATTTTAACTCTGGAGTCATCACGGTTTTAGATGTATGCAAATGAATTTAAGATACAAGGCAGGTATTGTGGGCTCTAGAACTTTTATATTTGGGTGGAAGAGGAATCTTGAAAATGCTGATAGTTCTTTAACAAAAAAATCCTCAATACTGGAACTGTTTAAAAAAAGCCACCTTGTGTTAGTTACAAGTGAATGAAATGAAAAATAAATGATGCAATAGTTGTGTGCTTTAAAGGGTGAATAATGTGATGTTTCTACAGGACTGCCAGGGAAGCCTTTTAAAGAGAACCTTTAGCAGGTATTAAGCCTGTAAGCTCAGTCAGCAGTGCCAGGCTGATGGGTTCCTTTTGGATCCTGCAGAACAGCATAGAGCCTCATGTCAGCTGGTGAGCAGGGCACAAAAAAGGCCAACTTGAGGTTAGAGGAACGCTGGCTGTGGCCAGAGCTCAAGGAAGCTCAGACCGCTGAGATGAGTCACAGGCAAGCTCTGCCTTCAGTGATGTAAACAAAACTTGATCCTCCTTATTTTGCTCAGTGATGTTATCACCCTGTTTATGCAAGTTTTTGGACTTGGACCTCATAGGATTTCCTAGTGTTCTCATCCCTGTCCTGATCTCCTGAGCTTGTCCTGTAAAATGCTGCCACCATCAGTCCTTCCAGCTTGGAAACCTTCTCTGTATCTGAACTACCTCGCCTTGTGTTTTCAGTATAGGCTCTGCTGTTTGTGTGGGACCCACATCATCTCTAAGGGGCCTTTGGAGAAGGAAACAAGTATTTTGTTCAGGCTCTGAAAGTTTGTCAGTATTCAGTTCTTCAGTGAAATTTATGGACATCCTGTTGCTAACTACTGAAGAAAGAGCAGCTTTGTAAAAAGGGACACATCCATCATTGGTGAGGACAGTTGTGTGTGTGCATTTGGAAAGGAAATCTGAAGAAAAAAATGGAATGGGATGCTATCGGAATCTTCTGATGAAGATGAATGTATGCTGTTCTCATTTAAAAAATGCAAAGCAAATCAAACCCCAAACCCCAGAAAACCAATGTGGTTTTTTAGGTGAGTTCAGCCCAGGCAGAGTCAGCAGAAGTGATGGCTGTGAATTAAAGAAAGGATAGACAAGGCATATGCAAATTCCAAGGCTTACACTGTAATGTGTTCAGTCCTGGTTTCATATTTTTACTATTTTAAAGCTATTTTATAGAGACAAAGACTTGACAAAATACAGATTTTTCTTTTTTTAAAGAGCCATAACCTATTAAAATTTCAGCTTGTATGAAGGATTTTTAATGTACAAGAGGTGCTTGCACTATATTTAAAAAGTAATTGTTCTGATAGGAAATTGTTATCCAGTCAGATATGAAACACTGCTCTGCAGATGTGGTTTTTAACTCATATATCCTTATTACAAAAAGAGGCTTTTGTGTTCATGAACTATTAAAGGAGATTTTCCTATTCCTGTAAACACCTTTGATTTTTCATTCTTTCCTTCTCCAAGCAATCTCATCCATGGTGTGTCCATTGCCAGAAACAGAAGTTGGCTGAGATTGGTACTTAGTCAGCTTTTGGCAGACATACTGATTTCTTCAGTACTGCTCATGGACTTGGGTTTTTTTTTTTTTTCACCCAGGAGTAGAAACCCTCTTGAGTCTCTACTGTGGGTAAATTCTTTCCTTGAATGCTCAAGGGTTCAGAGTGAGAAATTGTAAATCCTGTTTTGAAGAAAAACATCAGCTCAACATCTGTACCTGCATCATGTATTGCAGGAGTTGAAGGTATGAGCTGTGCAATTGGATGGGTATATATGTGGAGAAAGTTACTAGCATTTTCTAAGGGTGAAGACTCGTTGCTAGTGTAATAATTTAGACAGTTTTCAGCTAAATACAAAAAATGTACTTGGGAAATATTCTGACATGCCTCTTCAGCCTCTTCCTCCTTCCCTTCATCTGATTCTTGTCTTTATCTTCTGTAATCTCGACCACCTTGGCTACAGTCTTCAAAATAAAAAGTAATTGTTACTTTAGTTTTTCTCAAGCATTGCTTGTTCTTAAGTTTAATTATCTGGCTAATTGGAAATGTAGAGCTTAACAGAACAGTGAGTCTTACGCACAGCGCTGTTGCATCACTTGTTAACATTGTGTGCTGTGGATCTGTCTCGGAATGCTGCAACAAAATGTTCTAGAATTCTTACTGTCAGGTCCTTCTGAGAGGTAGAGATGGATTAGCTCAAGATAAAGTGCTTTCTGGCAGAAGTTTGCTTTCATAGCACATCTTTGTGGAGAACTCTCTCTCTACTGCAGCAGGCCAGTGTGATGGCGGAGTTGGTCTTGTCTCTTCTGAGCCAACTCTGATAACTAGAAGCTGTCTAGAGGTGTTTGACTTGCATAGGTGCTAACTGGCTCCACTTGATACCAGAACATTGGCAGATCTCTGGGTCTTTGCTTCCAGTCCTAGCTTATGTACTTGGGAGGAAAAATATTGTGGAAATGGTTGGGACTTGTGGCATAAGTGACTTGACCTGGTGCTGTTGGGGGTTCTGAGGTAGTGATGCTGTCTGGCTGCAGGGCTTCAGCCTGGCTCAGGCATCTACGTATTTCCATCCAGATTTGTAAAAATGGCATTGAGTCTTCTGGCACTTGGGGTTTTCTTAAGTGTAACTTAGAAATGTTGCAAAAGTTAGGTGAGTCTGAAGTGAAAAGAGATCCACCTATGTTAGTAATGCTCTCATTTGTCTCTGTTGTGGTTGGGTGAAATGGCAGAGATAGGAAGCATTGCAGGTTGCTTAGGAGGCCTTAATATTTGAGTTTTGTGTCAGTGCTTGTCTTTCTACTAATACAGGAAGTGAGATTTCCAAGAGGATGAGGTTGTGTTGTATATGCTGTGGATTGTTTGCTACTTAGTTATTCTAAAGTTAAGCTGACTTTTTTTTTTAAACAAATGCATGTGCCTTTTATTGTTCTTGGGTTTGTGTGGGTTTTTTCCAGTAGGAAATAGTTCTGACAGTAACCCTCACATGCTGGAAACTTTAAATGTGTTCTGAGTTCTAGATGTGATTGCAAATTTCTGATTGAAAGAGTAGATAGGTTGTTGAGGGACTTGTCTTAGTGAAATAACGGCCAGTTACTTGGAAGATGTGATTTCTGAGTTCAAGTAAGGAAGCAGGAGAGTTGTTGTTGGATCAAAGCATCATTTTAAACACTGTTAACAGTAGAGAGGCTGATGTCATGGTTGGACAAGTCCTTGTATGCATTATTGTAATATAGCTATAAATTTGTCTAGTCATGCATTCATTTTACATTGGAAAATGTTTTTAAATAAGCAGTGTGACAAGCCAGGCTTTATATTTTTGTGCTTTTTCAAGTGCTTATGCTGCATGGATTCTTTTTTTTTAGGATATTAACTGAGTTGCAAGTCTGGAGTAGAGTGTGATGTAAAAATGAGATGCCTGCATTTACAGCTTGTCTGAGGTGCTGGCGTAGCATGAAACTGTAGTCAGCCTGATGACCTCCAGGCAGTGGGGCAAGGAGTGAGGGTAGCTAGAGCCCACCAATTCAGTGACTGCCTGACTCCATTTACAGTGTTAAGGTTTTGAGGAAAATGGAATCACAGAACTGTAGGTGTTGGAAGGGACCTCCAGAGACTGAGTCCAAGCCCCTGCCAAAGCAGGTTCCCTATAGCAGGTCACACAGGTCAGTGTCCTGACAGGTCTTAAATATCTCCAGAGAAAGACTCCACAACCCCCCTGGGCAGCCTGTCCCAGTGCTCCCTCACTGTGAAGAAAAACCCAAGGAGTTTTTGTGGACAAGAGTTGGCAAGTACCTTTGATGTATTGATGAGCAGAAGCATTTTGTGCTGGCAGAGCTCTAGTGTTTGGGCTGGTTGCCAGCAGAGCTCTGCTTCCCCGTTCTCCTTTAATGCTGTCACCTTGTAGCCTCATGATTTACGCAGCCTGTGTAGCTCACAGCCTGGTGGGATGACTCCTTTCCTGTGATCTGGGAGCGTTTGGTGTAGCTGTAACAAGCTCTTGATGCTTTGGTGCAATGTCCTGCTGTCCAGGGCACACCTTCAGCCATGTTCTAGGCTTCCATGTGAGCTGGTGGGAAAAGGAATACAACTTTCTTGCAGTCAGCAGTCTCAAAATGCCAAAATCACTCAAAATGCCAAATTCAGACTGGAAATAGAGGAAACTAAACTACTGCAAGTGCTCTTCAGCTTTATTTTTGTAGCCCTAGAGACAGAATCAGATGTGTCATGTGCTGGCACAGCGAAGGGAAAGTTGTTCTGGGAGTGTTGACTCTTTTTCTGCCCTGTGCCTCTGGTTGCAAGCGGTTATCTGGGCTGGTGAACCACCGGAGGTCAGAATCAGCATGTGGGCCAAGTCTCTGGACTTGTGTCCCCTGGGGTTTTAGGCAAGGGTATCAGGCAGTTTAGGTGGAAGTTGAAGTGCTTTGGTAGAGGATCAGTCTCTGAATGAGCTGCAGTTTCCAAACATCAAGCTCTATGTGTTGGCAGACCGCACACTGGAAAGACCTGAGTGCGGTTTGGTTGTATGCTGCAGTCTCTGCAGAAGCCTGGGAAGACACTGGGGTGATGCAGAGTGGGTTGGGTGGTATGTACATGCCTTGTGGAAGTTAACACCTTATTTTTCAGTTGGAGCAAACGTGCTGAGTGGAGCTAAGAACTGCTGGGGACTGTTCATGTCAGGAAAGGGATGGGTATGGGGAGTTTGAAATCAGCTCCAGAGTATGTAAGATGTGTTTGTGTGGCTTGTTGTACACAACACTTGTTAGGACTTCCCAAGCACCTCAGCTCCTCTTCCATACCCAAACATGGAGAGCAACTGGTGAACTAACCTTGGCCTTGTAAATCAAACTGCTAATGGGGAATTCCCCGGTTGTTACTGGGAAAAATCATCAAGCTTGGCAAGGGTAGCAGAACACAAGATTTCTTTTAGTTATTCTTATGGATTCACAGATGTAGTCAGAAATCCCAGGTGTAAAGCAGGGTACACCAGGTGTATGGTTTAACTGAGATTCTCTTTAAATGTTACGGGGGTAGATGGAGTGGTGCTGCTGCAGAACCTGAATCTGGGATGATAAACCTAGATGTGTGCAGGTCATGGCTGTGGGCATGTCTGCTTCCTGTTTGAGATGGAGAAAACACACTCCTGGGTCTGTCTGCGGTGTGTGTGTGTGATAACTGGTCAGCACTGGGACTGTGTTAACCTGCTGAACTTGGCACGTGTTCCACGACTCCCCCATGTGTTCGGTGTGCAGAGGAAGCACTAGTTTTGCTAATGCCTTTACTGATAACAGTTCTAGCTGCTGGTGTCAGCCTAGTGTAAAATTAACACTAGCTTCTTCGAAGAAAACTCAGCTCTCCTTTAATTTCTCCCTACGTGGTATTTGCACCAGCTGTCTGACTAAGAACCAGCTAAGCACCCTCAATCCTTGAATATGTTGTGTCAGCATGTGGTACTGGGTGAGTCACGAGGCTAGCTAGCTCTGTTATGGCTGGTGCAGGGAGGAAGAAAGGTAAGGTTTATTCACAACAGAATGAAAAGTCTTTTGTTTGTCTTCAGAACTTGACATTATCTTTATAATCTTCCATGAGAGTTAAATAGTTGGAATAAAGGAGGACAGATTCTGGTAGGAAAGCAGTGGTGTGCCTTGCTCACTGGCAGAGGGTTTACTGAAGCCTTTCTGAGAACAGGTGTGGGTTTCTTTTTCCTTTCAGTTGATGCTGATGAGATAAAACGACTAGGAAAGAGATTTAAGAAGCTGGATTTGGACAACTCTGGTTCTCTGAGCGTGGAAGAGTTCATGTCGCTACCTGAATTGCAACAGAACCCATTAGTACAGCGAGTAATAGATATATTTGACACGGATGGAAATGGAGAAGTGGACTTCAAAGGTAAGACAGTGTTTTGTGCCAGGTGGTGCCTTTCATCAGAATTGCTGGAGCTTTAGAATTCAGATTTTGCTTCACCTGAGAAAGGAGGGTTGAAGAAAACTTCTTAATCAAAAGAAGGTGCTAATTGCTAGTGAAACCGAATACCAGTAAAACTAGTTTCTCTGGCACACCAGGGCACTCCTGAACAAAACGTTTAGAAGAGCAGGTTGCTTAGTAATAGCTCTCCTGGTCATACTAGTCACTGAGTATCTCTTAAATATGCTAATTCAGACTCTGTGGTGCTATCTGAAGTACATGCTTAGGCTGAAGAAACTGAAAAAAATCGGGATAGACTTGTCTGAGTGTCTGGCTTCTCAGAGGCAACATTTTCATTCAGAAGTGGCTGACCTTTACAAAGCCTCTCAGCTGCTGCTCTCCCTAGGGAAATCTAACCGGATTGCTGAGTTTGGGAGACTCTTTTCTTGCTGTCAGTTTCCCAGGCAGTAACTGCTGTATGTGCTTGTTCACAATCCCCTTGTGAAAAACAAGCAGTGATGAAAGGTGATGCTGTATTGTGTGTGACATTGAGCTGTGATTAATATAATTATCAAGAGCTGTTCCTCTTGGATAGGAAGAGGAAGTTGTCAAAATTAACTTTCTCTGGTAAAATGCTGTTGCAGTAAATGAGATGAATTCTGTTTGGTCGAGTTTGATACAGTTAATTTTTCTGTCTCAGAGGGAAGCTGAATTGAAAAAATTTAAGCTGTGGCTGCCCCCTCCCTGGCAGTGTTCAATGCCAGGTTGGATGGGGCTTTGGGCAACCTGGGCTAGTGGAGGGTGTCCCTTCTCATGAATGAGATGGGCTTTGAGGTCCCTTTGAACCCAAGTGTTCTGTGATGGTATGAAAAGGAAAATTAGTAGTGTGAGGAAACATGCATTCTGCCCTTGAAAGACCCATAATTGAGATTAATCTCTCATAAGAAGAATAGTGATGCTTGAGCTAGCAGTCACACATGTTGTTGGCAGATAACATAGGAGCTTCACACAGCTCCCTGGAACTGCAGTAGGCCCTTCAATCCCAAGCTATACTGCTATACCTTTCTTCTTCCCACCACATAGCTTAGCTTGCAGTTTTCACTGATAGTTTTACCACCCAGAGGGCTAGGAAGTGTTACAGGACCTCATCCAGACAGGTCACTTCCCAGAGTTTTGGGGGTTTTCCAGCAACTCAGGAGTTTTCTCCTGGGATAATGGCTTTCAGATTTGTTTTTTACTTTGTTCCTGATGTAAGAACACACTTCTGGTGGGATTTTTTTTCCAGAGCACTTTTAAGTTTCATGTACTGAAGTTGAGAAACTGGTCTGGAGAGGAGCTCTGGAACGAGAACCCCCACTGGAGTAGATTTAATAGACATCTTGATGGGAGTTTTATATCAGTCTGGCAAAAGCCCAGTTCAGATTTACTTAAATATTGTGTGAACAAGTCTGTTCCATGAGCACAGTATTGTATTTAATTTAAATTTATTTAAAGTGCTTCCTGCTAAATAACATTAAAGCCCCAAGTATGTGACAGGTTTTTAGGGTAAAATATTCTTTCTGCATTTGCTAAACGCTTTTAAATGTTGATTTCCTTGGTTTGTTAAATAAACTGTTTTGTAAATGCTTTTCTTGTACTCATTAGAATTTATAGAGGGAGTCTCCCAGTTCAGTGTCAAAGGAGATAAGGAACAGAAGTTGAGGTGTAAGTATTTCAATTTTTTTATTTATTTTTTTCTTCACAAAAACATTTGTTCCTGAGGAATATACTTTTGTTAGTTAACATTGAGATAAAGGCAATCCCAGATTCTTTTAAAAACTGGGAAATGGTGTCAGGAGATTGTAAGCTCTTTGTATGTGCTCTTTGTGTGGAGAATTTGACAGCGTTTCTGTGGGAATGTCTTAGGCTGCCTTCTGAATATCTTCAGTTGCTTTCCATTTAAAAAAAAAGTATATACATTTAAAGGTATGTAATTCACAACTACAACAATGCACTTTGCTTTAAGGAAGCAAATAATGTGAATCTTTTTGCCACCGTAGTAAAAACAAATTCTCATTTGGGAACTGCATCTTGGGAACACAACAGGACTTCTGGAGTGGCAGGGGAGAGACAGGTTCAGTCTTGGGTGTAGCTTTCAATTATTAAGACACAGTCTAGGTTTAGGAAAGAAATCTGCTATACTGAGATGTTTAAAAATAAATTTAGTGTTAATGCCAGATTGTTTGCAGCAAAGTAACCAGGCAGAGTATTGATTCACCTGTCACTTTTCCTGCTTGTGAAAGAGCTGCTACCTGGTACTTTACTGGCAGAGATGGAGATTTTCCAGTTCCATGTTTGTGTTACTGCTGGTGCTAAAACTACTTCAATTGACACTGCAGAAGTGTTTTTGCTTTTTTCCTTTTAAATTCAGTAACGACACCATTCATTGTTTTGTTTCTGATGTTTCTTTGTGTTTCAGAAATCTCACTTAAAATGCTGTATTTCCCTCCCTCAATTCATGCAGAGCTGTGCCATCACTTGCTGTTAAAGCAAAGCAGGTGCATGTGTACTGTTTGGGTTTGGCCAGGCCTGTTCCTCAGTGTTCCATCTCTGTTTTCCCTCTGCAGTTGCTTTCCGCATTTACGACATGGACAAAGATGGTTACATCTCAAATGGAGAGCTCTTCCAGGTGCTGAAGATGATGGTTGGGAACAATCTCAAAGACACTCAGTTACAGCAAATTGTAGATAAAACCATAATAAATGCAGATAAGGATGGGGATGGAAGAATATCCTTTGAAGAATTCTGTGCTGTAAGTAACCTCTAAAGAAAACTTTGATAATTTAGAATTTTGGTTTTTAAAAAAAGGAGGAAAAGCTATAAGCAGGATAAAGGGTGAGTCTGCAAGAGCAGAGTGTTTCTTCTGAGCACTGCATGGCTTTGACACAGCTTTATTCTAGATGGCAGGTATGTCTTGTGGCTTCCAGCAGAGCAGTGCACTCTGTGGCCTGAGCAGGACAGTCCTGAATGGGTTCCTGTGGGTTGAATGTAGTGTGCCTGAAGAGGATTTGCTTCCTTCAGAGCACAGCGACTTTTACAAAGGAATTTCTGTGTTTTATGACACATAATCCCAGGATCAGTCCTAGTTATATTTGTGTGTAGACAAAACTGCTAGCCTGACATGAAGCCATACGTTGGATTCCAGTCTATGCTGGCAGAAATTAGCAGCTTTAAAGATGAGCTGTGACTGCTTTGTCGTAGGAGGCTGGTTTTCCTTGTTTTCCAACAGTTATATTTGATGAAAAAAGCAACAGCACTTTCAGGGGTTTTAAATATCTCTGCCTGCTTCATAGAATACACCAAGTGTATGTGTGTGGGGAATAAAGTATCGAAGCGTGGTGGGCAGGAGGGGAGGGGAAAACCACCTGAAAGCTGTAGAAACAGAGCATGCTATAGCATGTTTCCCTGGCAAAAAGTGACACCACCAGGGAGGTGTGTGGAGGGGACATTGGCTTCGGGTTAATCTTCCAATCTCCAAACTGGGTGTCTGGTCCAAATCACCCCCTAGAGAGGTTTATCTTCGCAGGGTGTGGAGGGAGCCTGGGGAGATTCTGGACATCTGTGGGATGGAGGGATTTTACAAAGGCTGGGGTGGGGGGGGGTGTCAGTTGCAGGGAGAGTTAACCCCTCATGTCCTGCTCTGGAGACAGGATGAGCAAACAACTGGCAGGTGCATTTTAAAACCTGTGGGGGTTACTAGGCAAGCTGCTTGAATGAAGTGCTCAGACTTGGAACGGGTTTTTTCCACCCATGTTGTGTATTTGCTTAATTAGTCCACAGCAAGGTTTAGATTCTCTCTCAAATACACCACTGACACGTGGAGGTGTGACCATGTGCGTGGCAGCGCCGAGCGTTCTCCCGTTAGTTTGCAATGGCGTATTGATGGGCACAGCGGAGTCCGTAGGCACTCGGGCACTGCTCGTGTGTCCCACTCCTGGATGTTACAGATTCTGTTCATCCTGAACTTGCTCATACTCCTGACCAGTGCAGGCTCTAAAAGGGGAAAAAGAGCTCTGGCCCCAGAGTATTCAAGGGAAAAGGTTCCCTGGTCTGCATTCTGCTGGTAGAGTGTAGTTACTTTGTGGTGTCCTGTGAGGACGTGTGGTCATCTTCAAAGAGCTCTGGAGGAGTTGCAGCCTGCAGATACCTGCATTAACAAAGTACCTGCTTATTTCTTCTGCTGAGCTGTTGTCTTCTAGCTGTCCAGCAAATGTGGCAGTGTCCCTTCTGTTGTCCTGTGTGATTTTTTCCTCTACCTTTCCTTTTTATTTCTCTGGGTTTTGGTGGCCTCCTGACAAGATGTCTTGCCTCTCATTACTACTGTCTCTTACCCTTTTATTCTTGCACTTTATCTTCTCTGAATCTTCTGCCATCTAGCTACAAAAATATTTCATTCATGACATTTAGCCTTTGAATTTTATTTCTGCATGTTACAAAGTTCCTCTGACATCCCACCTCTCCTTTTCCTTTCTCCTTGCACCTCCGAACACAGGTAACTCCTTTCTGGGTGCATCTGTTTTGGACTGAACTCCTGCCACCTTTCCTTAGGCCCTCTGCTTCTCATGGCAAGGCACACAATTTCCCAGGGTGTTCTGGAAGTGAGGGCAGCATGCTGAAACATAGTACAAGGTCAGAATTTATGATGGGGCAGGAAAGCCAAAACAGCGTCCTTCATGCTCTCCTCAGTGTGTAAATTGTTCTAATTCAACAATCCTGGGCAGTGTCCAGTGAATTTGCATGTTGTGGGGGCCTTGTGAGACACCAGTTTGGTGAGGCCATGGAAGTGCTGGTTGACCTGAATGTGTGTTCTGAGTGACATGTGCTCTGTGGGTCTTGCTGGCTTCTTACCCTTTCATGAACCCTTCCTTTTCCTCCAGGTCGTAGGAGGCCTAGATATCCACAAAAAGATGGTCGTAGACGTGTGACTCTGTAGGGCACCACCCAACACTTTTGCTTTCTTCTCCATCTCTGAAGATCTGCTCAAGACGTCCAGCAATGCTCTCTGTGTATTTAAATGGAAGTATTTTCTCTGTGAAGCCACATTTTCCAACATGAGCCTCATGAAGCCAACTAAGTGTTATTGAACTTTTATTCTCTCAATAACTCGGTGTAGCACTTTAAAGTCTGAAGGACAGCAAAGATGGAAAGAGCATATCAGTGTGGTGGAGAAAGGGAAGGGGTTGGCTTTTTAATTTATTTTTCTTCATCTTTTATAACAAGGAAATATCTATCTATATATATATGTGTGTGTGTATTTATATATAGATATATATGTAGCTTTCTATATGTAGTAGCTAGGTGGGCTTTAATTTAATATACTTGATTCAGAAACAAAACTAGAGTACAAAGTGCCAAGCAGAATATTAACAGTTCAATATATGGATATACATCCTTACTTTTATTTCACACAGTTTTATATATATAGTAGAAGAATGTAAAATTTTAACTGGGTGTTAGGTCAACTCTCTTCCTGTGACTGTTCAGATGTTTCTATATATTGACTGGCTGACAAAGCATCGCTTCTTATTAATTCACCTTAATTACGTTGGGGTTTGGGTTGGTTTTTTTTTTTTGTAACACAGGAGACTAAGTTTATTTATACCTGTTAATATATTACCAGGGACTGTGTCTCTTTGCTAAGTAACTTAGTACAGTTCTACTTAATATGAGAATATAGATTAATGCTACTGCCAAGAACTAGCCCACGTGTGCATACAGTAACCGCAGGATGCTTTGATGGCCACTAGATTTCCTCACCTAGGAACCGGGAGCAGTCGCTGCTGCCCTGAAGCCAAGGCAGAGCTGCTGCTCCGGGTGCAGAGCTGCCTGAGCCGGTAGTTCACGACTTCCTCTTGTGCTTAACGACCGAGGTCGGCGTAGTTGTGCAGGATTAACGGCCTCGGGGTCGGTGTAGTTGTGCAGGATTCCTATCCAAACACTGAGATTCGCAAGCGGTCTTGCCATTGGAACTCTGTCGTTTCAACCACGGGAGTTTCCCCTCTCCAGTTAAAGAATACTACAGGTAGCATAAGTAACTGGTAATATTTTATATATATATATATGTATATAGGATTCATATGGAGGAAAATCTTGTTAACCTATGCCATAGAGGAGTAAAACTTCACACTGTCTAAATTGATACCTCTTGCGGTTCTCCGGTCCTTTGCCTGGAGATGGTTTTTCTTTTCTAGACTTGTCCATATCATGATTTGTAACGGATGGTAACTTGATACATTTGTGTGATATAAAAGTAGCGAGCCATGTTTTACAACTTTATATCATCCCTTCCCTTTTCTGCAATGGTACTATTGGCTGGAAGAAAAAAAACCCCATTTGCTAGATTTTTTTAGGACAGTACATCTTTCCTGTATAGTAGTTTTTTTCTATTCAAGAAAACCACAAAAATAATTGTTTTATAATCAGCAGTGGGAAGTGCAGGTTGTGTGATCCTACTTCAATCGAGCACCTGTCTGCCATAGCTGTTCCTTCAACTGAGTGCTGCACATCATGGGCTCTGTCTGTGAGAGAGAAATCCAGGTGCTTGGTGTCCTTGCATGACATGAAGTTTTGCATGTAGATCGATTTGAAATGTTCCTCTTGTTTACATAATTTGCATAATTTAAAAGATAATGTTGCCAAACTTTGGTAAATGTTAATGTTCAAAACAAAAAATCTCCACTACATATATAACTTTTTTTCTTCTTCTGGATCAGTACGTGGCTTATAATCCCAGCCAGTGGTGGTAGCTGTTCCAGTGTCAACTGCCATGTGCTCTGCTTCAAGGGGGAACGAGTCTTTTGTGAATTTTTTGTACATAAGTATTTGTTACAGACATTTTAGCAAATGCTTTCGATTTCTCTTACTTGGCTTGTGCATATCTTGGCTGGCATTATAGAAATTAGTGCTAATGTTATTTCCTTAGGGGGATTGGAAGGGGAGGGATGAGGTGGTTGGTTTTGGTTTTTGGTTGGGTTTTTTTTTTGTTTTTTCAGTTTGTGTGGGGAAAAATGATTTATGTTGAATGTTTAGTTTTTCCTCTGCATGCTACATCATATGTTGTGGGAACTATAAGAACCTTCATACTATATGAATACAAAATAAAATATTTGAACCTTGGCTGGAGTGCTCTGATACTTTTCTGGACCTCTCCCATTCCACTGTGTGGAAGGAAACTGGCTGGGGGTGGGCTTCATTCTCTCCTCGATTGCAAGGATTTACTGAATGCTGCACAGGGACAGTCCCAGACTCCTTCCAGGCTCTGTTCCAGTATATCAGGATCACTGAAGTTTTTCAAGATTGTCTTTTTTTTCCTTAAAGGATTATCTAGTTCTCATGGCTGTGTGTCTAAACCACCTTGTTTAAATCTTGCAGAATGAGTGTGGTAAAGGGAAGGTAATTTAGAAAACCCCAGTGACTCCCCCAACCTCCCTGGAGGTGGGGAGCAAAAGGCACCTTCTTTCTCGAGGCAAGGTCAGAGACCTCTGCCAGTGAAGGCAGTGCTCCCTGCAGCAGGTCTGGCCCTTTGCTGTTGCTCTTTGTGTTGGAATTGTTCATCCTTCTCCCTCACTGTGGCTCTGGGGGTATGAATGCCTCAAATGCACCTGCTTTACCATAAAGATCAGATAATGTGAAAGGGAAGGACACACAGGAGTCCAGAGAGAAATGACTGAAGCAGCCCATAAAAAGAGAGGTGCTGGCCAGGCCAGGCAGGGGCAAGGTTCCATCTCAGGCTGCTCTGCAGGGGCCTCTCAGGCCAAGCTGTACATCCAGGTACCTGGCCACTCGGCTGACAGGATCCCGCTGTACTGTGAAGTGCTGCTCTCAGAGCCACAGGACAACGCAGTGAGTATCTCGGGGCTTGTTTTCACTCACAGACCTCAACTGCATTGTTTTGTGAGACTCAGGGCAGCAGATAAGGGCCTGTGCTTAACTCCAGCTGGCACTGGGGCTGGCTGCTCTCCACCGTCCCTGTGTTGCTCCCAAGGAGCATTTTAAGGAGACAGGGGTGTAGGGAGTTGGGCTGGATGTTACACCTGCCAGGGTTTCACCTGGAGCCTCTTGGCTTCACAGATCTTTTGGGAGAGAATAAAACCACCCTCCATGGAGGCACAATGTCAGGATACACTATTTCTGGGATGTGCTGTCCCCGCAGTAGCACAGACTCTGGTTCCCTGGAAAGATGCTTATCCCATGACACGGGGCTATACAACCACGCCAAGGCTTTCCCAAGTCCTCACAGCAGTCATTTAATAGATGGATGTTCAGAAAAATTGGTGTTGGAGGATGTTTTTCTGTGAGGGCGTGTTCAGGTGAGACCAGGTCCCTGCACTCCTGATACAGACACAGCCACTTGACAGTGAATTTTAATGACTACAGCCAGGCACACTGAGTCTCTTCAGCTCGGACACGCTGTCCCCTTGGAAATTAAGATTGCACAAACAGTCCTGGCTTTCCTCTGGGCTTCCAAATCAAGCAGAAGTCTTGTCTTGAGTGCTCGTGTAGCTCCAGAAACCCCCACTGAGCCCCATCCTCAGTGGGGCAGCCGTGCTGCATCTCAGAATCGCTCAGCCGCTCTGCTGGCCACTGCCCGAATATTGCCATAAACTTTTGAGGGAGGGCTCCCTGCAGAAGAAAGCACAGATTCAGGTGGGAATGATGTGGGACAGAACTGCTCCCAGGGCTGTGGCAAACTGAGAAATAAGCCTGCGGGTGAGAAGGTCGGTCAAGGTTGGCCACCTTCTCTGTTACTGCAAGCACAGGGTGAAACTTCAACTCTCTGGCCAGTGTGTTCAGAAGAACCCCTGTGGGCACGCTGCAGCTAAATTACAAGCCAGGCAGCCTGTCTCCTGCACCACGGGGAGGGGTTTGGGCCAGACCCCAAGCCCTGGTCTACCTGCTTTCTCCCCGACCCTTCTCAAAGGGCAATTCCAGTGAGCCACCTGTTCTAAATGCACAGGTGGATGCCCCAGGGAAGAAGGGAAGACCCACAGAAGCAGTTTCTCAGACTGCAAGGTGTATTTATAGGTATAAAAGATTAGGTAACAGGACTTACCTAAAATTAAATTGCAAATTGCTGTTCGTGCCATTTTAATGTTCTGGAAAGATCCCAAAATATGAATTTTCCTGTAAGAAGCAATCAAAGTAGCATGAGTTAATGGAAAATAAAAAATGTGCTCTGAGATTATGCAGCTGATCAAGTATTGAAGCTGGGGGTGAGGGACAGATGAGTGCACTAGAACAAACTCAGGAGACCTGCACCACAGAACCAGTGCTCTAAATCCTTCATTAAGAGCCAGAGCCTGTGAGTTCAGGTGTAGCTGCTTCAGGAGGAAAATGCTGCTGCAGAGTTGCTGAGTGCAACTCTTGGTTATTCATGAGAAGGAATCAAGGATGTGGAATCACTCCAGCCCAGCACCTCTGTCACTGTTCTGGGCAGGCCACAGGAATCATAGAATTATAGAATGGTTAGAGTTGGAAGGGACTCCCAGAGGTCATCTAGTCCAACCCCCCTGCAAGAAGCAGGGACACCCCCAACTAGATCAGGTTGCTCAGGGCCTCATCCAACCTGGCCTTGAATGTCTCCAGGGATGGGGCATCCACCACCTCCCTGGGCAACCTGTTCCAGTGTTCTACCACTCTCACANCCTGTATCTCACTACTGCTCTACCACAGTTGCAGAGGTCAAGTCACCCCTGTTCCTGGAAGGAGGCCATGGGTTCGTACAGGACTGCGCTCTGTTGAGGAGGAAGTCGGTACTCACGCATCAGCGAGAACTATTCGCGTCCGGGTCACGTTTTCGATGGTGAATTTCGTCTTTCCGCCTTTCCCAGCTATTCTGCCGA
>VXBZ01004235.1:1639427-1656579 GCA_013399135.1 Heliornis fulica
ACAGAGTCCCGCGGGGGACTCACATACACGCGTGGCCCCGCGGCGCGATGTCGTCGCCGGGGCTGGAGCGGCCGCAGGTGGTGGCGCACGCCCAGCAGGCGCTGAACTACACCCTGTTCGACTGCAAGTGGGTGCCCCGCAGCGCGCGGCTCCTCTGCCTGGGCAGCGCCGCCCGCGGCACCGGCCTCCTCCAGCTGTACGAGCTGAGCGGCGGCCGCCTGGCGCTGCTGCGGGAGGTGGGGACGGGACAGGGTGAGATGGGGTGGGTCGGCCGCCGGGCGCTGATGGGGGAGGTGGCGACAGGACAGGGTGAGATGGGATGTGGTGGGGTGGGACGNAGGGACACCCGGGTATGCCTCGGGCCGAGCGTTACCCCTCACCGCGGGGACCGGGGTTGCTGGGCGCCGCCTGTAATCCTGACTCGCTGGCGGGGAAAACAGAAAGGAACGAGAAGGAAAGCCCCGGTGTCGGGCCCGGTTTGCGTCTCCAGTGTGGTCATCCCGCCGCTTGCGTCGCTCCGGTAACTCGGAGGAGCTCGTCGGTGTGTTGTCACGGTTTGCGTTGCGGGGAGCGCCGGAGCCCCGGGCCCCGTTGTGTCTGGGGGCTCCTTTCCCTTACCTCCAGCAGACCCCGGGTGCTTTAGTGCCCGAAGCGCCCCGCGTAGGGCGCAAACCTGCCGTTGCCGCAGCTACCGGCCAACGCTTCGCCGCCCTTCCCCTCCCTGGCAAACCAGCCGGGGCAGCGGCCTCCGAGCACGGTTAGCGAGCCGGGTGCGAGGCGTAAGGCCGTTCATTCCGCGGAGCTCTCGGCACTGCTGCGCGCAAAGCGTCGTCCCTCGCCTTTGGTGGCGGACTTCACGCCGGTTATCCCACACACGCCGTGCGCCGCAATCTGCTTCCCGGGTGAGGTGGTGCTGCGATTCTTCGTGTGCTGACACAACGTATCCTCTTTTAAAAGATTGAGAAGGCCAAACCGATAAAATGTGGAACCTTTGGTGCCTCATCTCTGCAGCAGAGATACTTGGCTACAGGAGATTTTGGTGGAAACCTCAACATATGGTAAGCACAAATGTTCAACCTAAGTTTGATGTTTAGATTAAATATGTATTTTTCATCTTGAAGTTTCAAATGTTTTAAGCCCTTAAATAATCTGTGCGATTAATTTGTGTAGCTAAATTTTTTATCGCATAAGGTTCTAAGAAAGGTTTTTAAAATCATTGTTATTAATTATATTGCCAAGAAACTGTTGTTTCTGTTTTGTTGGACTACCAAGAATGATGTGGATTAGCCCCTAGCCAGGAGATGCAAACCATCAAGCAGTAACCAGCGCCAGTTGGGGACGGATGAAGGTCATTTTACTAACTGAAAGTAGAGTGAATTGGAGCGTTCTGATCCCTAGGCTGATTCATTGGCCCCATGTACAAACTGGTTCTGAGTGGTGAATCCCACAACTGCCTGTACAGACAAGGAAGTCCAGAATGGAGCAAAAGCTTTCAGAACAGCCTAACGCAGTAGCCAAAGAAGGAATCAGAGAAAGACTCGTGGTTCTTAATGGTGATACCCGTATCTTGTTCCCACTGTTAATCTGAGTTATATCATTTGTGTTCAAGTTTCCTTTCATTTCTGTGTGAATCCTGAGTGTACCAAGGAGCATGCCCTATTATCTGTTCTTTTCTTTCTTGCCTAGGAATTTAGAAGCTCCTGAAATGCCAGTGTATTCTGTGAAAGGTCATAAGGAAATCATAAACAGTATAGATGGTGTAGGTGGCTTAGGAATTGGGGAAGGTGCACCAGAAATTGTGACTGGCAGTCGAGATGGTGAGTTAGTGAACTCTCAAAGTCTTTTCCATTACTCTGATAAAGTAGTTGGCAAGCTGTGATGGCAGGGTACAGTCTGCCACCTGAACTAGTTACAAATCCATTGCAACTGGTTCCTCACACGCTGTCTCCTCAGTCTTGAGTAGGACCCATCTCTGATCATTGTAGGAGCTGCAGATGAGCGAAAGATTGTGCTGTACGGAGCAGGAGACAGAAGGAATGCAGGCGGAATAAATGCAAAATACCAGCTAGAGGAAACATCTTCAGCAAATGCTTTTGCTTTATTTCTGCTTTGGGGTTATTTCCCGTCTGCTGTACGCAGTCTGTTTCTGTGGAACTGAAAGGGATGGTGCTGTGTTCTGGATGATCCCTGGGAAGATGAACACAGTGTCTCTGTAACACAAATCCACTGTCTGTCTTCCACAGGAACTGTGAAGGTTTGGGACCCAAGGCAGAAAGATACTCCTGTTGCTAATATGGAACCCGTGCAGGGCGAGAGCAAAAGGGACTGCTGGACAGTAGCTTTTGGTAACCTGTCAGATTATAACCATTCCTCCCTCTAATACAGCTCTGCTTTGATGATTACCAGGGGGCTTCAGGATGTTAGGGGATACTCATTTTCTACAGACGGATCAGGAGTTGCCTTTCAGCGTTGTCAAATTTACATGGCTTTAGTGTGTTTTTCAAAAGAAGATGGCTCTGTGATGGCTGGGTTTTGGACTCATTCTCTTGTCACCCTTTGGTCAGTCACTTTACAGATGAGCTTTGCAGCCTATGCCACTATATCCAGCTGTGTTGTCCTGGAGGAGCATAAATGTGTCGGTGTGCAGGGAACCAGTCACTGTTGTAGTACAGTTGCAGCTGTCAGGCATTAAGGTGTTAATTTAAGAGAAGATCCTTGGATTGAGCTAATTCAAGACAACAGGGATGCTTGATGTGCACTCTGCTTTTTTTTTGTGGGAGAGAACAATGTTCTTGTGTTCTGTGCAAGCTGGTATTTCTGGATTAGCTCCATTTCTTGCCTCCAGAGATAGGGAGTGAGTTTTACAAACTGCTAATAAACACATGGATTATAATAACAGAACTGATGGTAAGCAGAGGTCATTTCCTGGCACGTAGGTGTAACTGTAATGCTGTTGATTTCTTTGTGGAGAAGAAGGTGGCCTCTTATTTTCTTCAATTTTTTGTGAGTTACCAAAGCTTGAGCAGAGACCAAGCTCCTCTTGGACAGCATGCCCTGGGCTGACTTCTCTCAGACACCAATGTGCTTCCTTGATCCTGTCAGCTCAGAGATTTTGGAGAAGGCTTCTGCAGCTGCCTAGTAGTGGCCATGGTAACACCCAGGGCCTCCCTGCGAGCCTGTCTGCAGGAAAGTCATCTCACTAACATTTCATGCTGGAGAGGCTGCTCAGGGAACTATTGAACCGCTTTCCACTGCCGTGCCGTGGTGTTGTCGGGGGAGCATGAGTTATGGCTGGTAAAGCTCTAGAGAGGGAACGTACTTGTATAGGTTTACAGGAACAGTGTGCAGTGCTTGTACTGCCTAAACTATGTGGGCTTTGGCCAGGAGGGGTGTGAGGACTTTAGATTTATTTTTAAAAGAAACAGCCTACCAGTTTTGAAGTTGTATTTTTCAATACCTTTCAGGTTTGAAAATGAGCCTGTTCGTTAAATCTTAATATCCCAATAGTAACACATTTCTGGCATGAATTGAAGTTGAAATTGCAGGCTGAGGAGATCTGAAATTTACAGGCCAAGGTGGGTTTCTGAATTCTGATGAATTCTTTCTCTGCCTCCAGGCAATGCTTACAATCAAGAGGAACGTGTTGTATGTGCTGGATATGACAATGGGGACATTAAACTGTTTGACTTAAAAACCATGTCACTACGATGGGAGACCAACATAAAGAATGGGGTAATTAAATGATAAAAGTGTTTTTAATTCCAGTTGCTTTGCAGGATGGAAAAATTAAAATAGATCTGTCTAACTGAAATCTACCCAGAAGGCATTTCTGCTGTGACTGTACTATGGAACCATGTTCTTTACCTTCAGCAAGTTGTACCCCTCAAATTCTTTGTCTGGATGGCATGGGGTATTTTATCAGGAAACTGTCTCAGTGGAGTCATGTTTTCAGGATATTTTGTTATTTCCAAGTTGGTAATGTTAACATTGTAAAAATAACCAAGGATAAATACGTGTTTTCAAATCACAACCTCCTGTTTTTTTTAGAAGTTGCTAGATGTCAAGACTGACTGTATTTGTTTTAATATTTCCAGGTTTGCAGCGTGGAGTTTGACAGAAAAGATGTAAATATGAACAAGCTGGTGGCCACATCACTTGAGGGGAAATTTCATGTTTTCGATATGAGAACTCAACATCCAACCAAAGGTTTTGCTTCCGTTTCAGAGAAGGTATGGAGGGGACAGAGATCTTTCTGAATATATGCTGTCAAAATACTGCAGGTCTAAAACTGTTATCTTTGATAGGGTTCCATCCCTTTTATAACCTTCTATTTTTTTGGCCTTCTCTGGACTTTGGGTCCTGTTGCAGTTACACCTCTGTGCACTCAGCCGTGCCCCCATTCTGAGAGTCATGTTCATTGGAGGCAGTTTTTGCCTCTGCAAATACTTTTCATCCTGCAGTCACCAGACCTCATATGAGACACAGAGAACGGTTTCTCCAGAAAACCACAGTTTTGGATTGGGGTGTTGGGAGTGAGTGAAAGGATATATAGGAGAGACTTAGTGTCCTGGAGGCTGTTAAAGACAAAGAACTCTTATAACCTCCTTTTTTTTTCCTTCCACCTGGAGTCACTATGTTGAGAAGTCTGAGTTCTTTATAAGGCATTCTTATTATATGATAATTAAAGAAAAGGAGCTTCTGTGGTGAAGTTCTCCAGGACTCTAAATTTCAACTTAACATTTTTAGTATTTTCCATACCACCATTCAAAGCAGATAAGATGCTGGCAGTATGTTGATTGTCTAACACAAAAGTATTTACTGACTTAGTGCTTGTAGTAGTCCACATGTGAAAAAGGAATTTCTCAGGCATTTGCAGGCAGATATGTGTCAAGTCAGAGTACGTGTGCTGGTGTTTTTCCCATGTTGCTCTGTGATCTTGCCATGCTGAGATTTACATTTGCAGATTGTTAGTCGTGTTTGCACAGTGTCTGTAGCATATTCCCTTCCAGTAATGATTTTAAGAGATGTCAGACAGGGAAATTAACCTCTTGGTGACAGTGTCACCTGGAAGCCTGGGAATCTTGGACTTAGAGAGCAGCCCCAAAAGACCTGCTTATGCAGCCACTGCACTCTCGTTAACCTTGGTCGTACGGCCAGTCCTGAAGAAGATGAAGTACCAGTGAAATACTACCCTTGGCAGGGTGCTGCCTTCTTCCTGCAGAAGAAGGGGGTGTGTTGGAGGCCAGGCTTGGTTTTTCCTCTGTGGGGACTGGGCTCTCCTGTGGCAGCAGGTTGCAAGGCTGGAGGAAGGGAAGGTACCTCAGAACAGATGTTCCTGTATGCACCATGGGAACAGCAGGTTCCCTTCATACAAGGGATTGCTGGTTTAAGATTCTGTGTCCTTTCTTGTGAAGCTCATCCATAAGTGACTTCCATACAATGCTTTGCTTTGTGTTTTGTGGTTTTGCTTTTTTTCTTAGGCCCAGAAATCTACCATATGGCAGGTTCGTCACCTACCACAGAACAGAGATATATTTATGACGAGTGGAGGAGCTGGGAGCCTTCATCTCTGGAAATAGTAAGTGATCGCTCTCCAGCCTGTAACAGGGGGAATAAGAAACAGTTCCATGTTTTAAGAAAGAATCTTCCTGAAAATGATGAGTGGGAAGGGGTGGGTCCTGTTTTAGCCTCAGAATATCTAGTTAAAATTACTGCTTACGTGTGCGATGGAAAGGGTGATTCCGGGGTTCCAGATCAAGTACTGACACTGAATTAATCCCTAAAAGAATGTGACAACAGCACAGGTAAATTTTGTCTTTGTTGTTTTTCTTAACATAATTAAGGCCTAATTATACCCTTGGTTAACGAGGTGATAAATGGCAAAATACAGATTTCTTAAAATTCTCATATGGGTGCAGTTGTGTCTGAGAATAATACTGAAAGCCTGGACTTTTAATGATTCTTAAATTTACATTATCTTGCATTACATGGCAAAATAACTCAGTCACCCTAAATGCAGTGAAGCAGATGCATTAAATTTTAGAGGGATAGCTGAGAAGATATTTTCTTGTCTCTGGCAAAAGACAAACAGTTAAAAAGCGAAGGGCAGTAGGAGAGAGGTGTCAGGATTCAAAACTTCCTGCCTTGTTTTTTCTTTCATGGAATACTTACTGAGTATGCAGCATGGATATAGCTGAGTGTGATTATTCATGATTAAGACATTTATTTTCCTTGAGAACAGAGGACACCCTTCTCTATGTTCTTTTTAAAATCAAAAGGATGTGGTTTTTATCAGTAAGTTCTAAGGGCATGTTTTACTTCTTGCCAGTGAGTACCCAGCTCAGCGCTCGAAGAAGGATTCTGAAGGAGCCGAGATGGGGGTGGCAGGTTCTGTCAGCCTCTTGCAGAATGTGACTCTGTCAACACAGCCGATCTCCAGCCTAGACTGGAGCCCTGACAAAAAGGGACTGTGTGTTTGTGGTGCCTTTGACCAAACTGTGAGGGTACTTATAGTTACCAAGCTTAACAAAGTTTGACGGGAGAACTGGAGTTTCTGATGAGAAAGCAATATAGTTTGCAGTTAGTAAATACAGAAGGGAGAGCCCTCCTGTTCCTAATTTAACACCTCCCTTATTAAAACTGGACTAAAGAAATAGAAACCAGATCTTTCCATTGAAAGTTGAGATACATGCAGTTGGAGTTGTTGAACTGTGCTGCAGTGAGTTGAAGTTGCCTGGGCACAAACCTTTTACCTTCTAGAAATGTGAATTTACATTTAAAAAAAAAAGTGCCTTTGTGTTAACACAGCTCATAATTTCAGAAGTTGCAGTAAATTGTTATCTCATTTTAATCACAGTGCAAATCTGTTCACACTTGTCCAGTGGTTTGGTTTTTTTATACCTACTGTTGTCCATATGTATTCTTTTGTTACTGGTTAGACTGATTCAAATTTATGTTGATGTGATTTGTTAATACACTATAGAAACTATAAAACTGCTGAAATATTCAGGTATAACAGAGTAAGCTTTTTATAGAAGCTAGTATCAAAATTAAACTGTTGAGCAAATTGCACTGTTTGGTTTTGTAATGACTTTTTATGTTCTGTTGGTTTTGTATCTGTTTGTAACCTGGTATCCTACAAATAAAATTCTCTGGAGTGATGTCTTAATATGAACAAAGTGTGTTATTCAAAGTCCAGAGGTTTGGAGAAGGAAGGTACTTGTACAGGTTCACAAGAACAGTGTGCAGTGCTTAGACAAAACTTCTTTGGCAGCAAAGGTTACTAGAACTTAGCTTTGTCAAAAACTTTATAAGGTAGCCAAAGGACTTTTTTTTTTTCTCTTAACAGATTCAGTATTTCTTCAAAACCCAGTGTTGACAGAGTAGCTTAGTTACTGCAGTTTTCACCTGAACCTCTGTAATTACCTTTATCTCCAGCGTGTTTCTTTTCTGGTATTACCAGTGTGCTGCTGCCAGATTTTAGCAGGCATGTCCAGTTGCTGTCCTTTAACTGTGGATGTACAATGGAGGGGTTCTCAATTTCAGTGAGCTCTAGTGATTGCATTTGCCATTTTTTTGCAAATGTGTTTTTGCAAAACACAAAGATGTGTTTTCTCAGGCTTTGGAAGGAGGAATCTGACAGATTCAGGTGCTGCATCAAAAGTGCTCTTCCAGGGTCTGCTCCTCAAAACTAGATGCTGCTGGAGAGAGAGAGAGAGAGAGAGAGAGAGAGAGACGCCACCAACTGGCCCCCAAGCAAGATGCAGGAGGAAGAGGAAACGGCCAGTTACTGAAGGCTGAGGTAGGAAAGTGGCAAATGAAGGGAGTCGGAGAGGTTGCTGTGCTGAGAGCTGAGGACCTGTAGCAGAAGGGTGACGTGAAGGCTGGGATCAGGTACTGAGGGATGGCAACCGTGCAGCCCTGGCACTATGCAATGTCTTCGGGCTGCCAAGGAATAGCCCTAGAACCTTCCCCAAAACTCTCTCCAGCTTGCTGGGGACTGAGGAGTTCTCCACTGCAGCAAGTCTCATGCTGGACAGTTGGGCAGGCCTAAAAAGTCTGAATGTGCTGACTGATCCAAACTGGACCTTGCTATACTTACATTACCGTGTTACAGTTACTTAAAATAAGAAATTACTGTGTCACCAGCTTCCTGAAATATTGCCCCTCAAATGATGGCTTGTGTCAAAAAATTATACTGGGATAGCTATGATATCTAAATGGGATAATATATAAACGTGACGTGAATTTCCCTGTGTGTTGTCAGCTGGCTCTGTTCTGGAAAGCACAAGGTGACAAGTATTGGACTGTGAGGCTTCAGACATTTCTGGTATCCAAGATTCCAGCTAAATATAAGTGAGAGAAAATTGTTCCTGTCAACCCCTGGGCATCTTCATTGATCAAACCAGCTGAAGAAAAGGACAGCAGGCACTGTGGGTAGAAGAGGCTCACAGGCTGTTAAACTTCAAACCTTGTGGAATGGGGACATCACTGATGCCTGCATAGCAGAGGGGAGCAGCAGGAAGATGGACCATAAACCAAACATGTCTGTGAGGGTCTGTGGTTTCTGTAGGACACTAACACTTGGCTCTACTGCCTTCAAGTTTAGGCTCTTGTGCAGCTTTGGCAAGGCCAGCAAGGATGAAAACACAGGAACCAGTAGTAACAATCTGGAAGGTATCTAGTACTCGACAAATGCTTCCAGAAAAGCAGCCCTTATGTTTGACCAGTGGGAATCCACCCATCTGTGAAGGAAGCATCTTGCTCAGCAGCTTGGCCCTGGGAAGGTGCCCAGCATGAACCACGGGGCTGCCCTGGTGAGGTAGATTCCCAGTGCTGTGGGCTGGCACCAGAGCTGCTGAGGCTGAGCCCAGAATTTCAGGATCCCTGAGTGAGGGCGGTGGGGTGGGTCTGTCTGTCTCTGGTGCAAGGTTTCACTCTGGCTCGGCAAGCAAACGGCAGGGGGGGTGGCATGTTGCATGTGCACAGGTCTGCAAGGGCTCTGTAAAGGGATGTAGGCTAAGTAATTGGTGGAAGGCAAAGAGTGATGAGATCCATCTGTCTTCCTTAATACTTGACAGTTTGCTGTTAAGTGAATTATTTAGTGTATGGGTTTGTTTTCCTCCCATAAGTAATCCCATCTGCTTGTGTACATAGCGTAATGCTGAGAGCATATTCTGAAATTATTTTAAATGTTGTTCCTCTTAAGGTGCATCCCAGCCAGAAGGACTAGGGGGTTCCACTGCTCTGCAGTCTTGTCAGTCTGTGAAAAGCTGTGACAGGGCAGCGTGTGGAGTTCAAAGAATTAATTCAAGTGCATGTTTTGACTCTGAAATCCAGTGGTCTAAGAGGGCCCCTATTAGCTTTTTGCTGTAAATGCACTCACTGAAAGATATGCTAGGCAGCAGACAGCTGTGGAAATACAGTTTTTAACAGGATTTCTGAGTCTATCACGGAATAAGAGAAGAAAAAGCTCTCAGTGTAGGTACCAGTGAGGGAGAATGAAGATCTCAGAGTGCAGGACTGAACTTTTGGTGGCATTTTTATTGCATACTTGGCCTGCAGCAAAATGTCCCTTCCATATACAAACAACTGCAGGGCAAGCGCCTGGTGAGCCTACTTGATGGAGATACAAATTAGGGAAAGAACTAATAATGCTTTGTAAAGCTCCATGGGCCTCCAAAAGATGAAATATGTGTTACCTCCAAGTCTTTGGATTTCAGATGAGTTTTATTTGCTGTTTTGAAAATGAAGCAGTTCATTTCCCACGTGGGCTGCTGTTTGTACCAAAATGCATGACGGTTTGCATGGCGAGCGTTTGCAAAGAGCTGAGAGCTGGAGGGAAGCACAGACAATGCTGGTGCTGGGAAGGTAAGTGGCTGTATCTGTGTACATGGAAAATGACAGTTACTGGCTGGAGAGAAGAGCTGTTGCTAGTGTTTGTACTAGGCTGTATATTGGATTTCTGCTTCGCCCAGGCTAAACAAGAAACTTAAGCAGGCCAAAAGCTGCCTGTGGCAGCCTAGCCTGCTCTATTTATGGTCCTTCCCCCTCTTGCTGAAGACTGGCACCTTGCCTCTGCTGCCTGAAGAACCAAAGCACACTCTAATAAAATCATCATGCATTGGAGATGAGCAGTACAGGGCCAGCTCCTCTCTGACACAGCACCGAGGCATGCTGTGGAAAACCCCTGCCTCGCCCAGGACCAGGGAATGGAATGTGCTGCCGGTCTGATCTCTTAGTGACCACATTTAACGAGTGTATCTGCTTGGCAGCTATTGCTTGTTTCCTGTGCAAACCATCCCTGTGTGCTCATCAAAGAGGAAAATCTGTTTAAGGGCATGACTGCAGCCAATGTATAGGTGTGTGTTACGCAGGTTGGTTGGGTATTTTCACCAGGTGTGAGTCCCCAGCTATTACAAATCAGTTTGGTCTTTTTCTTTCAAATCAGTATAGTTACTTTCACCATCTGTACAAGTCCTTGGTGGTTACAGCCCTCCCAAGATTTCTGTACAGGCAGCCTGTATTTGGCATATACAGTATATTGTTTTCATTACAAAGAAAAATCCCCAACTTATTTAAAGCTTGGCTGTGACTTTGAATTTTAAGCAAAACGAGGCAAAGTATAACTCTGTATGGGAAACCACAATACCACTATTCAGGTGGGGTAAGCATCACCTGTTGTCCCTGATTTTCCAAAATTCAGCTGTGATATAAAAGGTATTCAAATCCAGAACCAGTAACAAGAGTCATGGCAGAAGACTGGACCAAGGAAAGAGCTAAGTAAGCAGCATGCTAGCATTTGAGAATTTACCTAATGAAGTTAGAACAGCTCAGACATGAACTATATTGGTTTATAATTATGTATTGCTTGAGCTGTGCAAGGTAGAAACTCTTAATTGTGAATTTCAGGGCAGAGTTGAATCAGGGAACAAATGGCAAACCTGCAAGGCACACGCCATAGATTAATGTCTGAAAGTGCTTGTGCCCTTGCTTCTTCACAGCCACTGATGCTGTCAGGGACTAGTGCACAGAAGGAAGACAGGGCATTGTGTGAGGAAGAAAGAATCTGTCCTCTAGTGATAACTTCAGACACAGCAGGTACAGCTTGCCATTAGAAATCAGCTCATTTTCCTTAAATCATTGCCATGAAGTATATTCAATAGCAAATAGGGATTGTTTGGCTAAGCTGGCTGATTTATAACTAAGCAGCTACTAACTTGTGGCCTGGATATTCATCACTGTAATAAAGTTGTCTAACTGTAAAGTTGGTATTGACAAACTGCTAGGAAATATGTTGATTAACTAGGTTTGGGGTTTTTTTTCCTGAATTATTAAGACCACATACTCTTGTTCCTGATGTATGTTCAGCAGTGGGCACTCTGATCAGAATTGTCCACTCTTAAAGAATCTCCAGTCCATGTGTCTGGAGTGCATTTAAAGCCTTTGTGTGTATAAGGTATTTTACAGTTGCAAACATAGCAAATGCAGGTCCCAGTACTTTGGGCAAGGGCAGCTGCTAACTCAGGCAGGAGCTGAGATGGATCTTGTTGTGTGCAACGTGAAGGGCAGCTGTGGGACTGCCTGCAGTGGCACAGGTTCAGCACAGAGGACAGACCAGATGGGACTTCTCTGGAACTTGGCCAGAGCTACTTGGTGATGTGGCTGGTTCTAGCCTTGGTTATACAAGCTGTCTCTCCTTGCTTGCCTTTTTGGGAGAACCTGCTTCTCACTGCACAGCCTGCCCTTGCAGTTGCACAGCATTGTCTGCAGAGGACACTGGCTTTTCCTGCTCTCTTCATCTCTTGCTTACTGTTTAAGATTTCTGAGAGTCATCTTAGGAGTACTTCCAGTTTGGAGCACTATGAGGCTCAGGTTTCTAGGCAGTGCTGCAGCAACCACATAAAGTAACAATACAAGGTAGGTGCAACTAATGAAAACAGTTCAGTTGGCCCCCATGTTAAGGCTTTTATTTTCTTAACTGTCAGTTTTCCTGCAGAGATGACAGAATCCTCTGTTTCTTTCTGGCCTAACTCAACCGGGCAGTGCTCTGTGGCCTGCTCAGCAGATGTGGTGGGCAGAGCCTTCCTGCTGCCTTGCAGGACCATGCAGTGGCATGGGCCTATGCCATCTTCCTATCTGGCAGTGCTTTCCCCTCCTAACATCCGCAGTCCCTTCCTTCCACATCCTGCTGTCGCAGAGTGTATGAGAAACATAAGAGCAGCCGTACTGGGGTAGAACAGAGTAAATTCCAGTCCTGTGTCCTGCCTTTTCAGGGGTCATGTGCAGATAAATATTTAAAAAAACTTCAAAATGACAACTGTAATTTGGGTCCTAAGTTTAATATATTCCTAAAGTTGTCCCAGGCTTCCTGCTAAAATTGAAGTTGGAGTATGGAATACATGGTTCTGTTAAATTTATGCACGGAAGCTAACGAGTAAGGATAGTGGAATGATAATACATTTAGAAATATACATCAACTTCTAATACAATTTACTTCCACAATCTTAGTGAGAGACAAAGCTATAAAAAAATACAGCTTTACATACTAATTGGAAGGAACACAATCTTAGAACAATATGAGAACAAATACTCCACATATGGCAGATTGCTTTCAATTTGTTTCTAGTTTCAGTATATAATGCATATAGGCTAATAGATATATCTGCATTCAGCAAATAAACTTGTATGTGAGTAACCAGATGCGGTACCCAGCACTTTACCACATCCTGTCATTTAATCTAGTTGGCATGAACACAAGCTCTTTTGATCTGTATGAACTATCTTTATCTCAGAGTAGATCTCATCCTCCCTATCTGTTAAGTTAAAAAAAAAAAGCTTTAATCAGAGGGTTTAAGTTAGTCTTATTGAATTATATTAATTTTCCTCCCTAGAAACAAGCTACATCAAGCTCAGTTTCCTTTTTTTCATGCACCTTTACATCTGTATTTTGAGGAGAAATGTTATGTTTTCAAAATGGAAAAAGAGTCTGTGTTTAATAGGTTTAAAGTAATTCTAATTTAATTTGTGTGCAGAAAAAAAAAACCCAACATTTCCAGAGCATTTCAACTGAAAGGTGAGTCTAAGTTCACCTGGCTTTAGGCTGTCTGTCCTGAAGTCCAGCAAACTGTATCACAAGATGGAATTTTTTTGGAGGTTTTTTAGTTCCTGAAGATGTGAGACATCTGTGGGTTGGCCTCAAGACTCTGTTCCTCTTTTTACACTATCTAGTGGCTGGTGTGCAAACCTGGCAGCCAGATAACTTGGCCTCTTTTCCTGGACTTGCCATCCGCCTTGCAATAAATCACTGCAAACGCTATTCCTCCCCTGCCTCTCCATGTCCTGCATATAGCTGGTCTCTGTACAATACAGGCAGACACATAAAGTTACCATAAATATGCCACAGCCAGGCAGCTGCCTCTAACTGTCCCTTTGCAAGTATTTGTCTTCTATATGTCAGAGGAAATATCAGGTACTCACCCCTCTTCCACTGAGTGGTAAGTGCATGTAGACAGGCAGGTACTGGCAAGCAGGTGGATGTTCATGCTTCAGTTTATTCCTGCTACACCCTCTTCTGGTCACTTGCTGGTCAGACTGCAAATCCATTAGATTAGACTGCAAAGAAACAGGCCTCACAGTCACAAACTGCCTATCTAGAAATGCCCAACGTGGCTGAGGGTCTTCAGACACAAGTGAACTACACTTCATAGCATCTCTCAAACTGGTCTGCTCTCTCCAACCTGTGATTTTAAAAGGTGCAATCTCATACTCTGGTTTTTCATGCCTTTGTCTGTAACTTGGGTTTAAACATGCTAGATCAGGATCTGTTGTGAAATGGTCTGTAGCTCACATTACCCAAGTGCAGGCTAACTCACTCCTGAAACAGTTTAAAACGTGATATTGAACAAGTTTAGAGAAACACATTTTAAACTCAAGTTACAGACCAGCCAGAGGTAACACAAAATTTGTCAGTTTAATTTTAACACAGCATAGCTGTATTCTCACTGACTTAATCTCATTTAAATCTGCATAGGTTTAGCATTTTCAGCATGGTTACTGAATTTTTGAGGCTTAAGACAGAGACTGACAGAATAAAAGGGAATGTGCTTGGATGTATTGACTTTCCAGTAATTGCTAGAAAGGGCTTATGTTGGACACCAGATAAAAATGCCTACTTAGAAAGGTTGAATTATTTAATGAAGTATCTCTGTGGCTCTCATTAAGACTCACATTAAAAGGCCAAGAAGTGCATTTAGTGTCAGAAAAACCTGGCTTTGCAGACAAAGCATTTTGCCTTATTTTCCCCCTTAGGGTGACCGTCACTGCCCATTACAACCACCTTTTGCTTTTGGTCTGACATTAGTGTCTGTATTTATATTGTGCTGATGATTTGCTAACCCTTTTGTTACAAGTAGCCTCTAGCATCCTTTTTTGTCTTCCTGTAAGATTCACAGTAGAAGGATCTACTTTTTTTAATTTATCTTCTATATGAGCATCTTCAAAAGCTTTTCCACTGGAATTGTTTCTGGGAATTGGAGTTGCCACAGCTGGTCCATATGTCAGGCTGTGGTGCTCTGTGTGACCCAGGCTGTAAGCATGTTTCCAGTGAAGCCAAGACTACGAAATTTGGCCTCCGTGTCTGCTCTAGTATGTACAATGAACAAAATATTTCACCATAAATAAGTAATTATGTTAAAGATTCCTGTCACTTTGAATACTTTGGAAAAAATATTCGGCATTATCTTCATTGTTTTGGGAATGACCAAGAAAAATCACTAAACATTCATAGGCCTTTCAAATGAAATGGCTTCCATTAAGTACTGGATGGCTGAATACAGCTTTTATTGGATAGATTTTTTTGTTTAGCTATCCATATATAAGATCATAATATATTTTCAGAGCGGCACCAGCATAAAACAGTGGAATTGTACGAGCTGTATCTAAATCAGATTTTGGCTGGGATAAATATGAATCCTTAACTCCTCATTCCCCAGTCTTTAAAACCAAACAAGCAACACAGACATTTTAAGCAGAAAACAAATGCTTATAAACCTAGTAATCCTTTGAGTGAACTGCCTCAAGAAATTCCAAGACCTATGGCACTCAGTCTAGGAACTCCAGGTAACCGAACAACAGTACAAATCTGCAGTAGTTTGGAGCCAGTAGCCGATCTATAACCAACGTAAACCACTAGAAGGAGACAAAGAGCCACAGTGTATGATAGCACGAAATACCCTGTCTCCAACCTGTGCTGCATTAGCGCTGTCGTGGGGTTACAACCTTCACAGAGTTGGCTGAATCTGAACACTGATCATCGTGTGTTGCATTTTCCATTGATCTTGTAATTGAAACTAAATATTTGATTTAGGAAATAAGATTCTGGCAGAAACTTCCTACATAATGTTTGGTAAATCAATTAGCCTATCACTCAACTTCCCTCTCTATATTTCCCAACCTGTGGGATGTGAATACTGAAGTAAGAATGAACTAAACATGTATCAAGTGTTCTGAGGTCCTTGTAGACAGTTTGTGCACTGGAAGTGCAAAGTATGATTTATGACTGCAGGTCTTCATCTGCTACTCGTCAGACTGCTGCATTTCTAATTTATTTTTTTATAAAATCCATTCTGCCTTTAGTGAATAATTCTGTAATTGTGCTAGTAAAAAACAAGATAAAATAATTAAGACTGAGGGGTTTTGAAAACAAAAAGTAGTTATGAAAATTCAGTGAGGCATTGTATCATTACATAAAGATATTTGCAGACAGGAGGGATACCACTCCCTAACATGGTGGTTCCATTATTCATATGTGTTTCCCACAAACAGCTGAAAGGCTCTTAAAGAATTGCTGTGTTTGCTGCTTTCATAAAGACTCATAAAAACAAAAATTGTATTTCCTTTGCGGTCATTTCTGGGTTGAAAGTGCAAGCCTTTAAATCCCCTGGAGGAAAAGGAGATGACAAGATGTAAACAAGGAACTACTCCAATGGAAGATCTTTAGATATGCTTCCAACTCGGAGTAGGGAGACTGACTCTCATTTGCAATTCATACTGATTTAATTAGAATAGACATAGCATTTAGATGTAAACCAATGTATTAAAAGTAAGCTCAGTTTTGCAGTACTTAAAACTGCATTGAAGGCATGGAGAAATATACTGGAGCTAGGTAAGACCCCAGACTTCTAGTCCTGTACCCCCTATGAACACACTCTTCCACCTTCCCTAGCCTTGACTCTGCTCTTCTTTAGACTGGCCCCATTTTCCTCTAGAAACCCCGAGGCTGAGTAAGCAAGGTCAGCACATTCCCTTCGGGCCACCAGCCGGGATTTCATCAGCCGCACAGCCTCCTGCGTTCCCTAGAGCAGGCCCCCTTCAAGCACAGCGATGATTCCAGTGAGCCTATCTTAACCTGCCTCGAAGGGTACGGGCTGCGGACTTGAGCTGCCATCACCTTCACGTGGGATTAGAACAGAAAGGCGCTGTCAGTAACTGGTCAGTAACGCCCAGGCTTTGGACGTGTCGCTGACCTCTGTTTGACTGCCTATCGGAACGTAAACCCGCAGGATGCAGGCCCTGTCTCTGCGGAGCCTTCCTCTCAGCAAGCTCTAGCAGCGGAGGCCTGTTTGACCGCTGCATTTTGACTCCAGATTTGCTGAGGAGAAACACACCGGGAATTACAGCAACGTTGGAAACCGACGGCTGTGAATGTGTGCAATCCGCCAGGAACTGCTGCCGCCCCCCGGGTAATTACGGGGCCATCTCTAACACCAGTTTGTGCCCGTCTTTCCCAGGCAGCAGCGGGAAGTGCTTGTGAACAGCCCGCTCCCCGCCCTCAGCCAGCGGCCCCGTCCTGGACGCCACCGCTGCAGCCGCAGCACGGGGAGGCCCGTGGGAGCCTCGGAAAAGCCGCTACCGCCCGGGACTCCCGCCCAACTCGTCCCACCCGCGGGCAGCTGCCGCCCCTGGCACGAACGTCACTGCTGCGCGCCGGGCGAGGCTCCTCCCTCCCGTCGCTCTCCCACGCTCGACGCGGGGCTCGGGACCTCCTGCCCGGAGGTAAGAGCGGCGGCGGTGGTCCCGCCTCGGCCTTCTCCTCACCCTTCTCCTCACCCCGCCCGGGCGTGTATCCGCGTGACGCCGACGTCTCCCTGCC
>VXBZ01004235.1:1656679-1727965 GCA_013399135.1 Heliornis fulica
ACGTGCTCGGGGTTCTTGGTGGGGCCTGAGGGGTTTTCTCTGAGGCGTGGTGCCGGGAGTCGGGGCCTCGGGGGCGGCTGTTGGCAAGGGGGTCACTCGGCCCTGCAGGTTCTCGGCCTGCCGAGACGGGACGCGGAGGTGAGGTTGGCAGAAGGGGTGCGCATCAGGCCCGTGTGAGGCGTCACCGGGGCTGCCAGCTCCCGTAGGGAGCGTGTGACCGAGCGCGTTTGGGAGGCCAGGCCAGGCCATGCGCTAATGTCCCATTGTGCCGTGGCTGTGAAGGGTCCGAGAAATGGCCTTGGCCTTTCGCAGAGAGCTGTTAGAACTGGAGGTCTTGGTTGTAGGCCATTGGGAAGGGCTGTTTGCCGGCATGCTGCTTCCCACGGTGTGCGTGTGCTCCAGGAACCTGTGTGTGGCCGAATCGCTACACCAGGCTGCCAGGCGAGCTGTAAGCCGCTGTTGAAGTGTCCAGGTTGTGCTGCTGTCGCTGTCCCAGTGCTTGGGTGCTCCTCCATCATTTCCCAGAACTGAGGGTCACGTTGTGTGCAGTGATGATTTTGTTAGTGAACGTAAACGCGGTTTAGTGCAAGATGTGGTTAGTTACCCGTGAGAAGGGGAATAGGGGCTTTAGGCTTTTCAGCAGTGTTCGTGCCTTGAGGATGGCTGTACCTGGGCAGGATGTACTGTGGGCAGTTAATGTTTTGGAAAGAGTCAGTAAAGTAGCATCGCAACTGAAAGAGCATTGATAACTTGGTAAAAGTTGTAAATAAACGTTGGTTTCAAAGAAACTATAAGGTTTGTGTGTGCAGGCCGTGGTTACACTATTCTGCAGCACTTTTTTTCCCTTGACAGAGGGACAGGTGATACTTAAAACTATGAAGCTCAAATGCTTCAGGTTATGCTTCCTTCATGTTGCTGCAAAGGCACAGATGTCCCTTGACCCTTTCTCACAGCAGTCTAACTGCAAGCTTAGTTACTGCTAGCAACTGTAACATGCAAATTAAATTTCAGGTTGTGCTAAATAAAGACAAAAATGGAAGATTTGATGCTAAAATAAACCATAATTGAAAGGTATCTGGCACACTACTTGGCTTAAAAATGTAAAAGAACACTTCCAGTCTAAAATACTTGGATAGTGCTAATTCTGTGGTAGTATGACCCTTGCTAAAGACATCAGACAGCACAACATACAGGGTCATACCCCAGAACATGAGAAACTTGGAAGTGATTGTTGGAATTCTTAGGCTTCCTGTGAGAAAAGTGGTGGAGAGCATGCAAACCTTTCCAATAAGCACATTTCTCTTTGAAGTAGTTAAAGAATTTTAGAATCAGTTCTTCATCCATGGTCTGCTTTTGATGTGAGCCGCCAGCATGTAGTAAAGAATATTTATTTTTAGTGGCAGCAGTGGAAATTTGTAGAATGTATATGGAATGGTGAACTGAAAAAAAAACCCCAAATCCATCAATTATTTTAAATAACTAAACAGCTCACTGGAATGGTACAGGTCACCACATCTCCAGGTAGATGTTGCTGAACCAGAGCTGGACAGCACAAAGGCAGCACAAAAAGAAAAAGGAAAGATTTGATTGATCAAAAGATTGAGTGGTAACAATGGGCGTGAATCTTGATAATGTTAGAGATTATGCCAAAGGGACATGGTAGCAGTGATGTTGCAGACTTTATTGTGTCTGTCTGGGCTGTCTTTGCTCGCTGTAACTATTTGCTTTTCTCCATTCTTTGTGCAGTCTTGCTATGAGGCTTTCTCCTGGGCCTCAGGACACACTCCACCATGTTTAGTTACCTCTTCACACAGGCAGTGTTCCCCATGTGTGTTTTTCTGTATAAGTTGCGTTATTTCTGTGCTGGGAAATTGCTTGCATTCCTTCCTTCTGGTTTCCTCTATTCTCCTGCTTTCTCGTTCTCCCTTCTGTGTCAAGCTTTGGTTACTGCTTTCCCCTTTCTTCCTTTGCTAGGCCAGAGTGCATCTCATCTGTGTTCTCTGTCCTACAATGGCTTATTTTGTCTATTTCAAGTCCTGTGAAAACTCCATGCCCCCAAATTAATTTTCCTTGTTACTCAATTCTGTGACTTTGCACACCTGTTTTATTTGCTGATGGTAATTGCCTCCCTTTTTGTCAGGTTATCAGCCCTTACATCTGCTTAGGAGAGATGTAGAAAAAGTTTTCCTTGTTTTCCTCCTGCATCAGTAAGATTGGTGCTTAGAACACAACATCCCACAGTTACTGTGTTAGATTCAGCCAAAAAATTAGTAAATATGCTTTGAGTAGTTGAACAGTCTTGTTGTCTTTTTCACTAACAAACAGCCAGAAATGGATTGGGGTCTCTGTTCTAAACAGCACAGAAGGGCACTACATAGAATGCAAATTCAGGAAGCTGATAACAAGTGATACCTTTTCACACATTATGGAACTGGTGTCTAAAGGAAACAAATGAGGTCATCAGTTTAAAAGGATTAGAAAACCTCCTTGTCTTTGATTCTGGATTTTAATGGTGCTGATACCAGTGAGGAGCGGCAGCAAATTTTAGAAGAGGTAGTAAACTCCATGGTTTAGAGCATGTAGAGGCTGTAGACTGATGGCAGGTTATTTCTTGTTTGCTGCACGTTTGGTAGGACAGAAGTATTCAGTATTGATTGTTGTTGTGACCAAAACCTACTGAGTTTCATCCACTCTGATGATGTGCAAATAGTTTTTGCAAGGAGACAGTATTTTGCTGATCAGTAAGTTTTTGCTAGGTTCAATGTAACCAAAAGTACGTATTTTTAGGGACTAGTTTAGATGTAGAAATTTATCATCATGTCAAAGCCCCAACTTGAGCTAAGCTGTTGGAGCATAGTTGGAGTGTGATAGCTTTTACCAAAACCATTCACTAAGAAGTGTTCTGAACATACCTGATAAAAAGCTGGTTTGTTCACTGTACTCAAAGAGTGGGTGTAGTGGCAGGTTGTAGGTTAACAAGGGCCAGGTTGTACTGGATATGTTCAGAAGAAGAAACCACACATCCCAAGAAGTTGTGTGTGTTGGCTGTGAGCTGTTTTGTAGGGGGGTTCTGAGATGCTGACTGGAGCCTAGCTTTGAAGGCAGGGTTAAAAATGATTGCTCGGCTGTTGCCCATCTGTAATACAGTGCAAATTGTGCACTGGGATATTTTTCAGGGGATCAAGATAAGCCTGTTGGTGCATACTTGGTATTTCATGGTAAGCTTAATTACTTTTGCAATGGAAATCTTTCTTGCAAACAAGATTGTGAGTTGGCGTTGCGAGAGCGCTGTAATTGTACTAGATGTGCTCTCCAGCTGCCCCAAGCTGGCTTGAAAGGCATTAGTAGCGAAACAGATCTGTGGACACAGTGGTGACTAGCAGGCAACCAGTTATTTATTGTGAGCAGTAACACCGAGGAGTCTGTCACAGATTACAGCCTGTTGTGCTCAGTAAGGGCTTTGCAAACATGGTATATTTGCAAACCTCTTCTGGGCAGAGAAATCCACCAAACATGGTGGATTTCTTTGCCCAGAAGAGGTTTGTGATCAAAGTACTTAGTCGTGATCTCTGCTACCTTTAATTTTAAGCTGCTTGTTCCTTGTTGCTCTGTTGTCCTGCAGCCACAGCGGTGAGCTAGAGTGCCAGAGCAGAAGGGCCACCTCTGTTGTGCCTGCACATCAGCTACGTTGACTGTGGGTTGGAGAAGGGAAGACACTGTCAGCTTTCAGGAGCTGAGAGATGTTCCTAATGCGCTTGTTTTAAGAGTTTTTATATGTCCTGACCAAAAGGGTTTGAGGTTTTTTTTGTCTTTTTTTTTTTTTTAATGTAATCTGTAAATATCTGTGAAAAGGAGGAAAGTGTAACCTGATTTTTGTTAGATGAATAACCTGAAAAAACCAAAAGATCTCAACTCAGTATGAAGAAAAGACGTTTTAATGCTTAAGAAATAAGAATTAAAATGAAGTGTTGAGTTGCAGTGTTAAAAACGAAAGATGGTAAATTACTTTTGTATTTTTTGCACCTTATAAAATATTTAAAATACACCATTTTTATCTTGAACTTGTCACTTTTAATTCCAGTTGAAATCCTTAAGCGTGCACTGACACTCAATCCTTGAGCACTAACACGGAGGATTTTTTAATTCTTCCTGAATTTCCTGTTGTCATGTTGATATATGTGCATAGCTTCTATTACTTTCATCATGCATCTTCAGCAAAATCTCTCATAGAGGTACCCAGGGTCTAATTAAAGTTTGTATCTTTCAGTGTGACATAGAGTTTTGCTGTGGAGGTTGACAGGAAAGGAGTTTTAGTTTTGTTTTTTAAGCCAGCTGGCAATTACTTTCTAAGCCTTGTGTTAAAACACCAAATATATTCAAAGATTATTCATAAAAGCCACCTGCAAACTGTCTGTGGTTTCCCATTTTCTTACCTTTCTGTGCCAGTGATGGTTGTGCTTTTTTTGAAAGGTGTCTGCAGTGGTGTTCTCTTTATTCTCCTGAAAAATAAACATAAAGATGGATGATTTTGCTATTTGTATTGTGCACAAACATCTATATTTTGTTTGTTTTTATTTAAACTTCCTTAATATGGCATTAAACTCGGTTGGATCTTTGGTCAATCATCACATTATCACTAACACTTCTGATTGTAACCCATCTTTGGGGTTTTTTATACAGTCTGCAGAATATGACATTTTTCTCTAGCTTTCTCCTTTTCATATTTGTGTCTCTTTCTGATATTTTTCTCCCTTCTTTTTTGCAGGTTGAGTGTATTACTTGCTCTGTTTTATACTGTGTTGCTTGTCAACATAAATGTAGTATTATTATGAATACCTTATTCAGACTTTTTCAGATATGTCAGAATATTCAGTAATTTTCCCACCTGTGGAAATCAATGTTATAGGACAGTTTTGCATTAGACTTAAATGCAGTGAGCAAGTTTTCTCATGTAAATGGTTTACTTTTGTGATTTCAAGTCTTTTTCTTTTTCTTTTTTTTTTTTTTCCTCAGATATTTTTCTCTGGAACCTCTGTGCCAAATAAAATTTGGTTGAAAGCAATTCCAACAAAGCAAGTCTGTGTAGTAAACATGAATTTCAGGATCCAAATTAGATTTCTACTTGATCAAAATACATAGAGAAACACTTGTAAAACTTGAGGAAAGTCCTGTTTGTGGTTTAATAACCGAAAAATAACTAGTGAGGGCAGTATAGCCATTAGGTGTATTTAGAGAGACAATGATGTGGCCATAGTTTCTCCCATTCTTCGCTTTGTTGTTCTGCAGGTGTGACTGTGCAGTCTGCATGTTGATTTTGGCAGAAATAAGTTTGTGGAGTTTCCGGGTCTACATGTTTTCTAATGAAGTCTTAAGTTTGTTCTTGTCGATTTAATGTTATCAAAACTATTTTGGGCTGTTGACTGCTGCCTTATTGTTGGCATGTGCTGACACTGTAACATATCCTGCTTGGAGATTAGTAGTGTTGGAACAACAGTCTAGTGAAGAGAGGTCTCTATGCAGAAGGATTAGGAACTTGCTGGTTCCTGTTGAACAGAAAACATGAGTCCAACGAATTCTTCACCCTTCCCTGGGCAGAAGAAGAGGACTTATCAATGGAGGGTACTGTACATGAGCTGATGTGCAGCCTAGTTCCTTTGAAGGCCGATGAGTTTTTCCCGTTCCGTGCTGACAGTGTCAAATAAATACCTTGTGGTATGAGTATGAGGACAAACAGTTATTCTGGATTCATGAGGCAGTAATAGTAGGAAAATATATTTTGTGTTCTGTTATCTTTCCTTCTATCTTCATGTTATTTTTCTGTCTCATTCTTTACATCTAGCTTGGGATATTGGAAAGAATATCATATGCTTTAGTGGCTGTTTATCCTTGCAACTGCTGTAGAATAGCTTGAGGTAGTTTTGATAACACATTCCTGCAACGTGAGCTTATTGTGGTTCCCCCCCTGCAATTTCTGGTGTGGATGTTTTGATGATGGGAGAGAAAAGTTGGAATTTATCACTATGTCCATGCATGTCCATCCAGTTAAGACCATAGCCAATTAAGTATTGTAGGGATGGTTAGCTCTGTGGATGGTGGTTGGATTGGATTGCAACTCTCCCTGTATGTGTAAATGTGTAGTGACAGGCTACCTTCTAACCAGGCTGCACTTTGTGAACGGCTGGGAAAATCTGGTTTCTTCTGGAGCTTTGAGTGTTCTTTGTCCTGCATTCTGTAACTAAAAGTTAACAACAGACATTGCTTCTGGATTCATTTAGTCAGTGTAATAAGTGTATGTAATAAGGGTGATTATAATGCAAGTGGCCAGAACAGGACAAAACACACAGTGCTATGGTAAATGGCAAGAACAGTTGTATGAGTGGTTTGCCTTTCTGTGGGCAGTATGTTGAAGGTCCAGCTCAGCTTTCTGGCTTAGGTTTCCTGAGGCTGACTGAAACAGTATTTACATGTGTGAGTTACATGCTGGGGTAGGGAGTTGATCTTCAACATGCCATGGCATTGTGATTCTGTACTCAGCCTGAGAAACAGCCTGACTAGGATAAAAAGTCGTGCAGCCGAGCAGAATTTTAATCCTGAACTATGAGCCACATCAGTGAAACTGGGCTTGTTGTCTGACTGATAATACTTCTGGAATCATGCTGGTGCAGTTATAAACTAGAGTAGCAGACAAGCTTGAATAGCTCCATACAGTTTTAATTCCCAATCTTCCTCATATTTGGCTTCCAGGACACAATATAAAGAAAAAGAAACCGTTCTCACACATACCATGCTCTTGCCAGGAAAAGGGAAAGATCATATCTTTATCTAAAACAAACAGCAGTGATATGACCACTGTTTGCTCTTTCCTTGCTGTTTGCACTATGTGCTTTAATGTTCACAGCTGAAGTTTTCAAAGTGCAGTTTCTCCAGCTGATGTTCCCACCCTCTGTACTCAGCAGCTGGGTAGTGAGATTATCACACTGCTTCCAAAGTAGGAAGGACTGCAGTGATCCAGGTGATCCCACTGTTCTGGATGAAAACAAACGGGCAGGAAAATTACGTATTTCTTCTTCTTCATTTCTTTATAATGTTAAAAAAAAATGTTGCTCAACCAGTAGAAGTTGTAGAAAGTAATGCAGCTTTAAGTAACATTAACTCCCCAAAAGAGTATGTGACTTATGATTTGAGAGGAATTAAAGATATTGATTATAAACCAGCAGCCAGCTGGCTTAGCAGTAGCCATGCCATAGTACCATGAATGCTGGGATCAAAAAAGGAGTGCCTTTGGATTTTTCACATCCTGGTTTATCTCACAGTTGCTGTGCATAGATGTGCCTACAAGATCTCTGGTGTATTCTGAAATCCCCAAATCAGTTCAGCTTTGTTAATGGTAGAGTTATATTGCAGATCGTAATACCCCACAGAGAATTCAGAAAACTGGATACAGAGTTCACGAGAAGAATTTCTTGGACTGACTCCTAAATTTAGCATTGGAAGATGTAACTGACCCTGACATAACTGGTGCTATAAAACCGCTTTAAATCTGAAGTAATGTCTGTTTTTAAGACAGGCTGAAGCTATATCCCTGGGTGGTGGTTTTTTGGCTTCTTTCTTTTTTTTTTTTTTTTTGAGTTTTTTTTTTTCTTCGGTGTTGTGCTTATTGCTTGGTGTAGATTTTTATATACTGTGATTTATAGAGCACTTCTTTTAAACAAGCAAATAATTTCTTTTCTATCACAGACCATAAAAGCTAAATACTGGTTTGGGACTGTTAAAGAATAGGTACTACAGTCCTGTCATTTGTAATGCTCCTTTATGCCATTTTGCACAGCAGTTAGGAGAGATTCCTGAAATTATAGGACCTTTAACTGTGTCACTATCACATTACCTGTTAGAACTCTTCAGAAGTAGGCATTTCTTGTAGTGTTTAATGAATGCTAATGCTTTGCATTGTAAAATACTGTGTTCTGGCTCTGTAGGGACTTAACAAAAAGGATTATTAGTTTTATTTCCTCTTTACAGATGGCAATGTCAGAAGATGGTATTAATACAGAGGAATACCCCGCTGAAATTCATGATTATCTTACAGCATTTGAAAAATCTCTTGATTCTGTAGATGAGATGCTGAAGACAATGATGTCAGTTTCCAGGAGTGATCTTCTCCAAAAGGTAGATAACCTCCCTTTTGAAAACCTTTTCGTTGTTAATACAGGAATACCTGGGAACCTGAATGGATGTAAAAGGGTCTGTTAGGCTAGTTGCTTTCTAACCTTGATACCTGGTGTTTGAAATTCTTAATTTGTTAGATAGGCAGATGGTCTTGCAAACCAAACAATGAAATATAGGGTCTTCCAGGCTGAAAGGTGATGATCCTACCAGTGAGTCATTTAGGCAGAGAACATTCTAGCTTATTCTTGACCTTCTTTAAGTGCCCACCGAGTGCTCTTTTATAACAGAGGTCATTCACGTTTTTGTCTGAGGCCTTTTCACAACAAGCTTAATGGAACCTGGTATCCTCAGAAGGATGTGAAGGTGAACTGCCAGCAGTAAGAATTGATTGGATACCAGAAGTCTAAACTAGCAGAACCTAGTGCTTGAAAAACTGAGCTGTCTCCTCTAGCTGTGGTATAAGCACAAGTCTGTAAAATGGGTTTGTTTTTTATCAGGGCATAGCTACAGAGCAAGGTACTGCCTGAAGACTTCATACAAGCCCCTTTATCTTTTAACATTTAAAGCCTAACATGTAATTTCTTTCTTCAGGGCAAGAAAAAGCCAGCACGTGAGGGAACTTCTTTATCCTCTGAGAATTTCTAACACAAATAAATTACGAGGAAAACAGACTTGACAACACTGATCTTTTGACAGTATCCATGTTAGAACTAGTGAGCTGTACAATGATGTTATCAGAGTTTCTGGAAATCCTATAGGACTAAAATAATAAATTGACTTTGACAGTTGAGAGGAAAAAAACCCCCTCATTACCTTTATTCTTCCTTTGCTTTACAGCCCTAAGTATTCCAGCATGCGTTGAACACAGTCTGTTCTACCATGTGTAGTGTTAATGTTCATTGACTGTTTGTAGCATACTGTATTCACATTGAAGCTTCTGTAATTATAAGATTTTTTTTTCATTGATAGCAACAACTGCTTTGAATTAAGATTCTATGGAAAAAAAATAGGGAATTATTCCTGACTATGGGAACATTAGTCTAAGAGTTATCTGTCAAGAGATTTTCGTGCTTTTGGCTGTGTGGGACAGCAGCATTTCACATCAAACTGGGAAAATGACACAAACACTTGCAGATGCAAGAATGGTCCTGCACTGGCATAGAAGTAGGCAGACATGTGCTCTCAGTGGACTTGCTGTGCAAAAGATGTGCTTGTTCAGTGTGTGTAGTTTACAAGTACAGTCACAATTGTAAAATAGGCATATTAAAAAAAACCTGTGCAGATCTTGCTTTAAAATGTGTGAATCTGTTGGTGGTTTTTTTTTTTTCTGTTCTAGTTAGAGCCTCTTGAGCAAGCAAAGCTGGATTTGGTTTCACTGTACACATTAAATTCAGTGTTCTGGGGTAAGTATGTAGTAGAAGGAAAAAGTAGCATTTCTGATCACCACTTGAACACCTTCTAGACAGCTGCTAGCAATAAATAATCATATTTCATAGGCAAATAATTAGAAACTGTAATTATTCTGAGAACCCAAATTACTGTTAACTGTAGGATAAATAATGTTGATACTCAAAACATTGGTACTTAGAAAAGCTGAATTTGTTTTATGTATGAGGTTGGTTGTATCTGTTTCTTTGTGGCAACCTTTCCCATCCTTTTAAAGGATGTAAAGTTTAAACACGTGAAATTTATTTTTTATAATAAAAAATAAGCAAAAAAAATTTGAGCTGCAGTATTTGATGTTAATAGTTTGTCAGTTAGTTCGTACAGTTAACTACAATTTTTATGAATGGTTTTATGTGGAAACTGCAGTTTTCCTATGTGACTGATTGATTTGGTCCTCAGGAATCACAGCCTTCAGTTTAAAAAAAAAACAAATTTTTTTTGTCTTGTAGTGTACTTGGCTATTCAGGGAATCAATCCAAAGGAACATTCAGTGAAAAAAGAACTGGTAAGATTCTTACACTGCATGCATTGAAGCATCTTACTTGCCTAGTGAACTTGTGGAAGTAAAAAAAAAAAAAAGATTATGTCTACGTTTTGAAATTTATATGTTGCCAAAATAACACACATATGGTACATGGTGTTATATAACTGTTCATATGGCCTGCTGGGCTCTCTAAATTAAGAAAGTTGTATTTTTAGTTCCAAATGGTACTTTAAAGCAAAGTTGTAGAGTCTGCTGAAACTAGGAAAGAAGATGAATGGTGTCATTTTATCTCTTCTTTTTTCCACCTTTGTTTGAGAATTGTATTCTGAAGAGAGCAGCTTTTTCACTTGTATCTGTTAAATGGAAAAATGTTCCATGTCTGATAATAATTTATAACTTCCAGTATGGCATTTTTTTTCTTATAAATACTTGGAATCATGTTAATCTCTGAGGCTGCCTTTTCTTACTTTTGCATGACTCTAAAAGTATAGTGTGGTTGATTTACTAGCAAAGACGGGAAAGAGCCCCCCTCCCCCTTCCAAGTCCTCCATTAATTCATTTTCTCAGCAGTAAAGAATCCAGTTCAGCAACAAAGCTAAAAGCTTTTTTGGCACCAGTTGTATGTGTATTGTCCAGTAATTCTGCATTACTGACATATTTACAACCTATAATAAATCTTTTAGGTTTGTCTTTATATTCCATTTAGATGCATGACTACAGTATAGAAGGCTGGCTATCTTGAAAATTCTGCTGACTTAAAAAATCAAATCAGTTAGCCTGAAGGAAAAATAGAAATCAAAACTTGTAGCTACCCATTTTAATTCCTGTATAAGTGAAAATATTAAATCTGGGCAATTGTAAAGTACTTAGCTTAAATGTAATCCTTACACCACCAGAAGAACAGAAGATAGGACTGAAAAATGTGGAAAGCTAGCCTGAAAACTTCTATTTTTAATTTTGTGGGGTTTTCAGTAGTCTAGACTGTATCATATTAAAAAATGGATCAGTTAATATTTCATGAGTTCTCAGTCAGGTTCTTGTTCTTTCCATATTCTGTAGTGTCTGAATATTGTGTTAATTTAGCAATGCTAAAAAATAAATTTTTGTCTTCTGCTGTGGATATTTTATGCTGGTATTTCACTTCACAATTGCCAGTTTTAACTCTGAAGAATGGGTGAGTTACCATACACTAGATTCTTAGCCACCTCTCTCTTCCAAGTATCAAGGTGATTCAATGCACATTCCTTTCTTCCAAGAGCGTTGTGATGTTCATATTCATGTGGAAAGAGAATAAAAAAGACTTTGTCAGGATTGTTTTCAGAATTGTTCTCCATGTGTAGATAAAGTGAATACATGGGGATTCAAACTGTATTAATAGAAATCACATTCAAGCCATCAGAGTTCATTTTTTGTCATGTTGACATTTGTCAGCTCCTTTTTCCCATGTTGATACATGTAAGCTTGCCATCTGTTCTCTTTAGCCATCTGAGTCACCAATGACATATTACAGTCTATCATGATTTCAGACCCTGTAAAACTCTCCTCATTAAAGCTGTGGTTTTGATATGGGAAGAGTGGCCAGCTTTTTGACATGAGTTTCATATAATGGTCTCTGAAGAACTGAAAGTCAGTTTTGTAGAGTAGGTCTCATAACTCTTGTTCCAGATTCCAAAAGCTGTCATTGGCTGTGTGGGAATTGTGTGGGTTACATAATATCAACATTTATTTAGTTAGGAATATCCATAAGTATTCTGTTAATACAAACTTACCATTTGGGTATCAGGTATGTATTTTAGAAGTATCCTCTTGCTTTATGGAATGGCAGTGGAAATCCTTTGTGCTACGTATGTGGTTGTAAAAGGAATTTGTGGTACAGCTGGAAATTCATCAGGTTCATTGATAAGCTCCCTTGACCATTTCAAGATCTGAAACACATGGTTTCTCTGTAGTTGTATATGTAATGCTTGCAAAATCTTTGATTTTGTGTAAGAGNAATTATAGAAATGTAGCAGGGCGAGCTTCTGTTCATTGATATTTTAGCAACAATCTTGTGAGAATGGTGTGAGACACACTTTTAAACTTTTTTTTTTTTTTTGTCCCCTAGGAGAGAATAAGAACATACATGAATAAGGTCAAAGAAATAGCAGACAAGAAAAAGGCAGCCAAACTCGATAAAGGAGCTGCTTCGAGATTTGTAAGAAATGCACTCTGGGAACCAAATGATGAAAATGAACATACCTCCAAAACTCCTGCTAAAGGAAAGAAGAGAAAGATGAACTAAAATTTTGTTTCTCCTTGCATAAACTAGAGAAACCTGGAACTTGTGTTGAAATTTGTTTTGCATACTGCACATGTCTTGCAGAAGTGGTGTATAGCATCTTTTTATGGAACATTTTTTTATTGTCCTTAATCTCCTGAATATTAAAAAGTTTAAAACAATGCTATCCAGTCTGTGGTCTTTATGCAAGAACCATGTTTACTTTCTCATTACATCATTGTGTGAAATACTTTATTTGTACAGTTCTGTAAGGTTTATTCACTGTGTTAAACAGTTTCCTTTTCAGCATCTGAACTTGAACATATGCCATATTCCCTTACTTGTGTTGCCTCTGATAAAGCTGAGCTTCAAGGGCTAGAAGCGAAGAGCCTGAATGGCACTCTAAGCCACTGTGTCTAGTCAGTGGAAAAAGTAGATATCCCCAAAGGGAAATTTGTAGAGCCTGAGAAAAAGAGCAGGCTGGAGACTGCTATTAGAAAACAGCACATGCAGGAACTTGATTGGAATTCTGGCTGCTTCGTTCATCCCTTACTGCTGACACTGTGAGAGGAAATGTTCTTGGAGGTAATAGGAGTGTGGTCATCTGTTGCAATTTCTCAGTCTTCAAGGAAATCAAGGTGTAATAAACTTAAAGGTGTAATAAACCTTCTGCTTTGTCTTGCAAATATTCCATTTGTTTTCCTAAAAAAGTGGAGCTTAGTAACTTAGAAGAGGGGATTTGCTTTCCTTAAAAGAGTCTTTTTCAGTACACTGCAAAGCAAAACTCAATTATTAGCCCCAAACCTGTTTTAACAATTAGCTTTAATATAACTACCTAGGAAAGAAAAATAAACAATTTGACCATTGGTAGCTTGGGTAGCAGACTACAAAACTGCTTGGGAAATACTGTTAATGTGAAAGACTGAATGATAGGAACAAATGAATCCAGTTGTATGTTTAGTACTGCAAGCTGGATGATGTATAACAGATATAGTACATCATGCACTAAATGCTAAAGTGAAGGTCTCCTGTTGTTTGCTATCTAAAAATTTATGTGAAAGTAGAAGTTCAGCACATTGAAAATTTTACTAAATTCATGATTGATGCATATTTCTAGGAACATTTTCAGTGCCTGATATGAGAATAGTTGGGTTTGTTTATGATAAATCTTTGAATAAGGAATTCTTCAGTCCTCCTAATGAGAACTTGTGTGTATATTTTCACACGGTTACCTAACTTTGCTTCCTCAAATCTACAGGACTGCTTTTGTGAGCATGCATATCAAAGGTCCATAAATATTGGCCAGCTGAAATCTAAACTGCAAACGCTTTATTTCTACGTGTTAATGCCATGGTTATGGCAAACAATAGAGCCGTTGGACTCAGGGATCTTTTTTTGTGTGATTAAGGTTAAAAATGCCACACAAAGTGTGGTGTTGACCAAAGAGCAGTACTCACGTTAAGCAGTCCTTCTGGTGTGCTCAGTAGGTTTGGAAGTGTGTGTCCTGTCTTCTAGCTCTTTCAACCTGATACTGCAGGTGGCAGTTGTAGACTACAAACAGAATTCTGGACTTTGTGTGGATGTAGATGTCTGCATGTTCAAATAACCTCAAACCCATCAATTTAAAAAAGAAAAAAAAGTCAGGTTCTATGAACTAATTGGAAAGACTATGGGATAGAAGAGGTCTGAAGTGGCATGAAGCAGAGCACTTTACAACAGAGGTTTTCTGGGAGTAAGGTCTTACACTTCAAGAGGCATTGTCTTCAGGAAATGAGTAGCTCACGTGTATTTACCCATGGTGCTGTTAATTAAAAGGGTATTGAAGGACATTTCCATTACATGATTTTCCTCTTAAGCTTCAATTATATCTTTTGTTTTAAAAGGATAGTTTCTGAAAAGGATAATAATTCAGTGTCCAGTAAAGTACGCAGGTTTCACTGGTAAATGTTTAAACAGGAATAATGCAAGGCTGTTAGATAAGACTTAGTAAGGTAGAAGTCAGCCTGGTGTAATCAATTATATACAGGTATTTGGCATTTGTGATAGGGCAGTTTTAACAGATGTAACAAATGTAACTTTGTGAATTTGTTTGTTTGTTGGGGTTTTTTTATTTATTTATTTATTAGGACTAGTATGATTCAGTATGGTTGTTAACAGCCTGGATTTGTGTCTTTTCTAATTCAAAGAAAACAACCCAGACAAATGCCCCACAAAGAATCTCGATGATGTGCTTGGAACCACCAGTCCTTTTAGAAAGAGGCTTGAAATACAAGATCATGAATGCCAAGTGGGTTTTGTATCACTGAAGTGGTCTTGGAACATCTAGACTTAAGAACAAGTGTTTAACTTTACTGAGGTCTCAATTGTGAAATACTTGAGCAAATAATGTTCCTCCCTGGAAAAGCTACATGACTGTAGGAATAATCCTTCCTGCCTGGCAAGAAGAACATTAATTGCAGTGGTTGTGTGTGTGTAAATCTGTTTGTGCCATAGTTTGTAGAATGGTTCTATGGGGGCTGAAATGGAAGGAGAGCACGTGGGAAGCTTCTAGTCCTCTTGCTGTTTGTGCTAAATATGGTAGGGAAGTATCAATTCTGTATTAGCTAATGTCAATATAATGCAAAGAGTTGTCATAACAGTAAGTTATCTGTACCCATGAATTAAAATATTAATGAACTTAAGATACTTAAAGAGAACATTAAGGTGTGGGGGTGTGACACCTCCCTGCTATTTATTTTGCTCTAAGTATATTATCTGTTAGCTTATATTAGTTGGCAGTACCAGCTGAGAGAAGCAATAGCAAAATTGCTGTTTCTGAGTGTCATTTCTGAACTATGAATATGAAAATTATGTAAGACAGTGTAAGTGGTAGAAATACATATGTAGTTGGACTGACTAGAGGCTAATCCATGATATCAACATTAGAAGGTTTTGTGTTCATGTTTCTAAGGTACAAATAGTATTTACTGTGTTTAAGACTGTGGTTTCATATGTGCATTTAACTCATGTTTTTGGAACTTTTCTTGCTTTCTACTCTTTGCACCAGGAAGACTAGTCTGCCCAGTCTCTGCACGAGGAAAGTGATGAGGTTGGCAAGAGCATGTAAACTTAGCAGCTACAAGAATTTGATATGAGGTTGCATGGGGAATTTTTTAAGTTTACAAAAAAACCCTCCAAACTTCAGAAGAAAAATGAAAACACGTGATTTTAAGCCCTGCTAGTGTGAGTAGCAAACATCTACACTGAAGTAGCCAACAGCACTGGAAGGCATCCGGGAAGGTGTGTGCTTGGCAATATTTGGAGGTCATTGAATAGTAAGGACTTGACTCATTGACTTTAAAGTCAGTGGTAAACTTTCTGCTTGGTCAGGGACTTTGGTCCTGGAATTAGCATGGCTTTGATGTACTACTATAGTTAGGAAAAGTAAATTTCTCACTTTCCAAATCAATGGCTCATGACTTTGTAAATGTGTGGCCCACTAATTCAAGTGTTCAGTCAGTGAATTAATCTTTTTCTTAAATGCACTTTTAAATGTCTAATGAAAGATTTCCTCACCACAGACTCCTATGCTTCTCAAGTACTGTAGGGTAAAAGCTCTTATGTTATTAACTGTCCCAGCTATGTAAGGAGATTTTTACCACAACAAAATGGGCATCTTTTTCCTGAGAAAGTGTCTTCTCCCATCTGTGTAAAGCTTCTGCCAATTTGCCACTAGAAAACCTCTCTCTGACAGTTTACTGTGGCTGCTAATAAAGGGAGAAACTTGCTCAAATTTCCACCCTTACAAATGCTAGCCTTTAGTCGGGAATTCAACACGCCACTGATGGTTTTTCTGCTCCTGCAGTATTACTTGAGAACTGCATCCTCAAGAGAGGATGTTTTATTGGGTCATCCTGTACTTTCTTGGCCTTGGAAATCAATACGAGCACGAAGTTTTGTCAAAAAGTATTAATCTTGCAGTTCTGTTGAAAATCCCCTCAAAACAGTTATCCAGAGTGATAAAAGGTAAGCAAACACTGTTCTCTCAATTAAAATTTTTCTTGGATTTAAGAGGGTAGACTGAAGTTCATTTTTAACTGTGGGGCTGGGACCATTACAAATGTAAAAAAAAGGGAAATCCTAGTTTCCACAGTAAACGACATTGCCCGTGGATTGATGAAGGCCTGGTTCTGCAGTTCCAGAGGAAGAGAACTTGATTACTTGGATTAAAGTTTCTATCCAGGCTTTTGTGAGATGTGAACAGCAAAGTCTGATCTAACCAGAAGCAGAGTCAGAGGTATACTGGTGTAAGTGGCATTCTGTGGGATAGGGTCCCTTCTGACAAGATCTTGCTGATCATTTGACTCATTTAATGCAGATTTTCTTCTACTGAAAGCATCTGCATAAACCCCTTAGATCTAGAAAAAAACTCTGTTTAACATCACTACAAGCTGGGGTATGTGCCAAATTACCCATAAAAAAGTAAAAGATCTTGATCAAAATGTAATTTATTTCTTCCCTCAGATATAGCTGGCTAGTAATGTATAGCTGCTTTAGAGTGTTAAAGTGTAAGAAAACAACAGCAAAACCTTCGATGCAAATTAGAAGTTGAAAATAGAACTAACTGGCTAGACAGTGTCACATAAGTCAGACTATGATTGGAGAAATGGTCACGAGGTTTTGTGGTGATGTTCTGCTTCTCCAGCAGTAAGTCTGACCAACTCCAAGCCAAAGAAACTTTCCAACTTAGCCAAAATAATTGAAATTGGTTGCATCTCAGATGTGACAGGTTATTCCTCCATCAGAAACTGAGATGTAAACATGGAAAAATTAGTTAAAAAGAGTACATATGTTTCTTAGAAGTTTACTTGCAAGTTCTTAAAAGAAAGTATTGGGCTACGACAGTTTAGAGAAAATAATATAGAAAGGAAATAATCCTCTTAGTTTGGAATTATGTGACAAGTATTAGGAAAAAAAATGCACTGAAGCTCTGTAGTTTGACTGTATTAATTCTCTCTGAATTATACTCCTTGCAGAAAGTTCCAGAAAGTCCACATGAATGTGTTTGTTTTACAGATCACTCTGAGCACACTTAGCAGTAGTGGTAGCTTCGTTTTTTTTAATTTATTTTTTCTCCTTCAATATCTACTTGCCAATGTGGTGCACTTGTAATATTTTACTGATAGAACTAACAGTTTGCCTTTTTCCTGACTTTTAACCTTCCCTGTAGGAGAAGATTACAGATCTATGGAATACTTTGTGCTGGTGATCTAAGAAGCAGACCTTGAACTGCTCAGTTTTCATCAGCTGTACCAAAGGGAAAAGAGCAAAAGCTTGTTTTTACTACTAAGCTGAGTGAATATGGCGTGGAAATCTTGTAATGGCAAGGTATCAATTTTGTAAAGTGATATATTTCAGAGGGGATACTAAATTTGACTGAATAAAAAGCTTTATAAATGGAACATTTAAGAGGCTATCTTTTACTTTTCAGTGTAGGGTTGCCTTGACATGCATCATTTCAATTTGGCAGCCCCAGCAAATGGATGGAAGCAATTCAGTATGATAATTCAGTATTGCCAAAAGGCAGCTTCTCTGTCTGGTGCGGACACATTCCATGGACAAATTTAAAGCCTATATTAAGTGATAGAAAAAGGATCTAATTCAATACTATGTTGTTCCAGCTTTACATCACGACAGTCTTGATACCAAACCTTCCTAGATGAGATATCCAAAGAGTACATTAACAACAAAATAATTTTCAAGCTAAGGATCGCCTCAAATTCACAGTGGTATTTCTTGCACAGCAGTGATCCAGAATAGACAGAAAAGAAATGAAACTCAGCTGTGCTTGCAAATAAACTCTTAAAGTAGTAATTCTGAACTGCTGTTTACCAGCAATCTGTTCGAGTAAATGAGCAGCTGCCAAGTTATGCAAGGGAAAAAGTTGTCTGAAAAAAGCAGTAGTCTGATACTCTCTCATTCCATATGAATGTTAACTCTTATGATTATGTTGTAGTCTTTGTTCCTAGAATGTTTAATTTTTTTCTTTGGCACTTGAGTGTTTGTTGGTCTCATGGGAACAAATTAGTCATCATTTAAAGCTACAAAGTTACTGCCCCCGTTATTAAAAGGTGAGAAGGAAAAATGCCTAGTAACAAATGCTCTCAAGTTGGATAGCATAAACAATGTTTTTAATTTGTTGCTCTGGGCCCACAAACCTACTCCCCAACTCACACACAAGCCAAAACAGGTTTTTCCATGCAAAGTTTCCATGGAGAGAGCACTTTCTCAAGGAAGCTTATCTCGAGGTGCTGCTCTCTGTGTACCTACACATTGTGTATCCACCTGCATGTTATGTATCTCTTGAACAGCTGTAAGTACTCTCGCTGGCTAATAGAATACAAAGTGCATATTAGTGAAATGCTATTGTTAGAGACTGTGTATAACATGACAAGCTTAACTCACTATTGCTTTAAGTCAGTTTAGCTTTTGATTTTGTTAGGGCCACAATAACAAAAGTGCAGCACAAAAGAACTGACAATTTGGCTTACGTAGGTATGAATGTAACAAAACCTGCACTGAAAATCTAGCTGATTCTAAGTCACTGACTTCCAGTGTCTACTACTACTTGGCTGTTTGTTGAAGTCTCCTTCCTCTGTGCTTTGACAGTGTTAAACTTTGTTTACCTTTTCATTATATACAGAGCTTACCACTGAAACTTCCACACAGTGTCTCGCTCAGCTTGTTATGGTAATGTTCCGTTCCCAGATGTTTATAATTTTGCCAGCTTTTAACTACTTGTATTGGATGTTGTCATGTTTGGTCTCTGCCATGGCAGAATTTTGTATTTATTTTTATTTTCCCCCCAGAAAGTTTGAGCAGTTATTCCTACAGTTGTTCAAGAGCATGGTTTGGAAAGTATAGGCCACATTAGCTAACATTTTAGAAAACAGGGTTGGTTGTCAATTTGTAACTCTCCTTCATTGAGGTAAAAACTTGAAATGCACTGTTAGGACACTGAAAAATTATCCTTGTGAAAATCTATCCAGATTAGAACTATACAGAAACCACAGAGAACTGCATAGCAGATACTGGCCCTTAGATCGATTGCCTTTCAGTTTTCCCTTGCATGGTCATCAACAGTACTGAGCTTCCAGCACAGTTTTGAAGCCACAATAAGGTTAGGGAGGAATATGGACTCTGCAATTAAAGTTCAATTAATCTCAGATAATGACAGGGCTTTGTAATTGCAGATCTAGTACAATTTTGCAACTTTTAACAGCATTATTTTAATGAAGGTTTATATGGATTTCAGACTTAAAAATAATGTAGACACAGGATGCTCTCCTATGTATCTGATTAATTTACATTACAATCACCCTGGAATTCAACTCCACACCAGTTTAACAAAAATGGAATAAATTCATGTGTCACCTTTATAAGGGGTAATTCCAGTATGAGTGTACCTCTTTCACTGTTTAAGTATGCTGAATGTATTAGAAATCTTAAATGTTTGTCTCAATTCAAACCACAATGAAAAGAAGGGTTACTGTTGTTATCCTGGGGTTTTTTTGGTTGGGATTTTTTTTTTTTTTTTGGAGGGGTGTATGTTTATTTTTAAGCTGTGGAGCTGTTCCAGATTTGAGCTGGTGAAAAGAAGTCTGGCTTTATTTAATAGATGTTCTTGGGATGTGTAGAATGAAGAATCCTATCAACTCAGATCATTAGACTAAGAATTTAACCATATCTCTTTATATATAGAGCCACACAGCAGAATTTCAGCAGGAGCAATTTCTTGGGGTAGCTTAATATTTCTAGATGTATCTGTACCTTTTAGTGACTTTTTTTTTTCCTGCTTGAAATGAGGGCAAACTGCCCAGATTGAGACTTGGCTTACTAAAAAAAAAAAAATAAATAAATAAATTAACAAGAACAAAATAAGCTTGAAATTTTTTGTTTGTTTGTTTTGGTCTTCTGCCACCTATGTGAAGTTGTACCATCAGAAAAACTGCAGGCCAGTTTTTGCCCTTGAATTTACTTTCACAGGTTTTCAGAATGCAAAGAGGGCAGGTTCTGATGTTAGCTACAGTGACTTCTGACTAGCAGACTTTCCTGACCCCATGGCTCTTCCATTCCCATAACAAAACACCAAAATATAATTAAGCTGAGCCTTCAGTTAATGCACAGTGCTCATCTGTGTCCAAAGAGAATTTGAGGTTCTAAGTCATTTAAGACAAAGCCTGTATTGGGTAGCCTGCTGGTCTCTGTGGCCATTACCTCAGCTGGCAAAGATTAGTAATGATTTACTCTATCCAAGCATCTGAGCCAAAGTCCCACCAACTACAGGAAGAAAAAAAAAAAAACCAACCCAAAAGCTGATTCTCAGCTGGTGTTAACTGGAGTGGCTTTGCTGCCAGCCTGTGTGTTAGCAACATGGGGGCCACAGATGTGCTAAGATATCCCAATGTTTCTTTGACGTAACTGAAGAACACATCTTAGAGCTTAGGTTTTGAATAGCATCTGGAAAATGCACCAGCCAACCATGAGCTTATAAGTTTGCTGGTTGTTCCCTATTTAGTGTGTCTGATACTTTCTTATTTTAGTAGATTAGCTTACTTGTGTAAATTTGAGGCAAGCATTTTTCAGTTTGATCACAGCACAATAGAGAGGACATGTAAATTCTCACCTTTGTTCTTAAAGGCCATTTCACCTCTTATTTTCTGCCTTTCAGCTACTTTTCCTGTGTCTGCCTTCAGCAGAATTCAACTGGATAGCTCTCCTTCAGCTCTGAAATTAGATTGAATGAAAGAAATAGTGTCAGAAATTCTTCAGGGTTTCTCACAAGTTGTGATCCTTGGGCACATCTGTGTGATATTACCTAAATGACAGTAATTGCTACAAAAACAAGATCTATTAAAACAGGGAGAAGATCTTATAGTAGGTTAAATTAGTTTAAATTGAAAGGTGAGCAGCATATATATCCCTTGAAACCAAAACGTATCATTGGATTCTTTTGCAGCATCTGCACTGAAGTGTCTCTCAGCATTCCCCACAGAGTCCCCTGCTCCAGAGTAGGTAGCACTCCTGCCTGCAAACCAACTCTCCATCCAACCCACAATAAAATTTATGTTTCTTCCTTTAACCACTTGATACATATTGGCAAGAAGTGGTTGACTCATCCAAGTTATAATACCATAGCTAGATTTTATCTTTCTTTGAATGTAATCACTGGTACTATCTGCTTTAGGGACATAATGGTTAAATAAATAGGTGCATCACAGGTAGTTTAAGTGAACAGAGCATCCAGGTTAAATAATTCACCAAAATACATATTTGCCTTTAAAAGAAAATACATATACGGCCTTTGACACGTGTTTAGTAGCTACAGGCTTCTGGCAAATTTTAGCCTTGCTGTTTGTTTTCCACTTGGTGGCAGCAAAGGAGCATCAAACAGGTTGGAGACAGCAACGAGAACGGCTTTCATTAAAGCCTTAGAAATCATCTGCTCCTGAGGGTCAGGGACTAAAAAAAAAAATAATAAAATGAATCCACAAAAACAAAAATGGACCTGAAAAAGAACCCAAGTGTTTAAAAAAATACAGAAATACTGTATTTTTAAGATAAGTGAAACTGCTTCTCCACTTATCAGGTAGCTATAGCTTAAAATGCTGCTTTTCTTACTGTCTTTCTTCTTAACAGGCCTGTGTAGTAGACTGCATCATGTCTTTTAACTTTAGCAGGTTTTAGCACGTTTTTATGAGCAACCAGTTAAATTTCCATATGTTCTGCTTAGTTTCTGTCTGATTTTTGGAGAGGTTTTTAAAATCATATGTGTGTACGTGTGTGTGTGTATATATATACATAATGTAATGTAATCTCTGCATGATTGGAAAGTAATACATTGATTTCTAAATTCAGCTGAGTTTATAGGCCTGTTTCTGCTCTCACTTACACCTGTTTTATACTTGTGGAAGTCTGTTAATGCTGATGGGTTTGTTTCTAATTTACAATGGTGAAAAGCAAGAAGCACATCAGGGCCTTTATTATTCTGCTCAGGATCCTGATAGATTGCAAATATTAAGTGGAAAAGGGCAGCGTTTCTCGACTGCAGGCTGGAGGACAGGACCCCAGCTGGTGCAATGAGCCATGCTATGTGGACTCTAAAAGGCTTTGCACTTCTTTGAGAATGAAGTGATGCAGATTTACCAGAAAGGTCTAAGCATGTGTTGACTTGTCTTCCCTGCTTACTGCTTATCAGTCCTAGCTGGCATGTGTCATGCTAGGTGTGTTGTTTGAGGTGAGCACATCTGTGTAGGGCCCCATCCAGATTAGTGTCCCTCCCAGTGGGAAGGAAAAGGTAGATGAGGGCTGCAGCCTTGGCCAACAAAAGTGGATGTTCTTCTGCTAATGGAATAAAGCTGGGTTGGTAGTCCCAAATACCAACTCTTTTAAAATTTTATTTTATTACTTTATCTGGGAAGCTTTTAGAGGCAAAGTCTAATTTTCACAGTGTTTGTTTACTACATAGCATCCAGTCACTGATGGTTTTCATGCCTGTGCTTAAACTAGCAAATGAACACATCACATGTCCAAGGAACTCGTATGTTAGATCTTGACTCTTCCTTTCACTTATACCACTGTAAATCTTGGATAGCCTGACTGATTCCTATGGATTTACGCCATTAAAATAATAAGGCGCTAGTAAAGACTTATTTTAAGGGTTTCCTTAGGCCTGAGGTTTGATTCTGCCTTGAAATAAATCAGGGCTGGCTCTAATGAAATCACCAGTAAAATGCAGTTGTGAAATCCCGGTGGGGCAATAGACCTTGTATTCTGTTTTACATTCCTTGAGCAAAACTTCTGGTGATTCACCCCTCCTGCCCCAGTTTCCCCACTGAATTTAGGAAGAATGCAAAGTCAAGTCCTTTAGCTTCAGTCACAGCCCATTGACACAAGCCCATTGACACATGTAGTTACTTGCATATTGGTCATTCCTTTTTTCTCTCCAGCGTTTCAGCAGTATGAGTCTCTTTGAAGATTTTGCTCCTGAGTCAACCCGTTGGTATAACATTACACTGGCTGAGTCCCAAGATGAATTCCCTGTTTGTATCTCAGGGCTCGAATGCTAAATACTCAGCTCCCAAAAGAAACCCAGTAGGGAACGAGTACAAGCTGCCAAAGCTTTTAGCTCTTTAATTTATTTTTTTTTAGAAGGAAAGCAGATTATTATGCCTATCCATTGAGAAAAAGTGATTTTTACTCTTTCTTCCCTTTCCTTTTCTTCATAAACAATGTGTCTATAGCTGTGCTGCCTGCTTTAACACTCCTGAGTAACACAGGGAGAGCATTGCGGTGTAACAAGATGGATAATAGGACAGGGAGATCAAGTCCTCTACTAGCAATGATGTTGTCTAGTCCTATTCAAAAAACCTGTGACCTGCCTTAACTAGTTAGGTTGTTTAGCCCTGAAAAAGTTGATCCAGACTTGTATTCATGTATTTAAGCTGTTGTTTTAATAATGTCTTTCTTATTTCAAGTAAAAATGTGCTCATGAGCAACTTAAAAGCCATTTGGTTTTGTGTCAAAGTGCTGCTTTAGGTTAAATAGAAACTCCACTTCTGCAATCTCATTTTGATTGATTGCAACCTCTGTTAATCTTGGGCTTAATTTGTGATGGAGGAGCTGGGACTAAAACTGGCAGAAACTGGTCTCTATGTGCTGAAAATACCATTCTATTATTCTATTTATCTCAAGACTCAAGCAAAGTTCCTGGTGACTTTGGCTTAGGTTTTGCCATTGTAAGTTTCCAAACCCCTCAGTCTCCAGATCTTGGCTGTGAGTCTCTGCCTTGAATGTGGAACTTAATTTATCTTTCTGTTTTCTAGTGGGGGCTATTTTGATCAAGTGAAAGAAGTCATTGGACTTTTAAAGCTACCTTGAAGTAGCTTAAGTTACCTTCAAATCTTCAGTAAACACTGGTTTGGGCCCATCATCATGAGTGATTGGAAGAAAGGGGAAATTAAAGAGCAAAACTTTTGAATGAGGCAATTAGCCAAAGGGGAATAGCAGTTTGCCATCTCATGAATGTTGCAAAGTGAGACTTTTCAATGTTACCTACAGGTGCAGAGGCCTAACCCTCCTAAGCCCTCCAAACCCTCCTGAAACAGCAAACAACCCTCCTGGGCTTGGATTCCAGCCAGTGGCAAAGAAAATAGAATTGTGAAAAGAAAAAAATTAACTGTTTTCACTCCATTTCCTTGAAAGGGCAGTTTAGCTCAGCTCTACCCTGTGAGGACAAGTCCCTCCAGCCTTGCAGTGCTCCAGGAATATCCAGCAGGCAGAGCATGTTGCCACTGTGGAATAAGTTGGGTTTTTCCACAGCTCTTATGAGGCCATTGTTACTATTGTTGTCTACTATAGACACACATGGAAAATGTAAAAAAAAAAAAATTGAAACTAAAATCATTAAGGAAAGATTGGCAGCAACAGTTGAAGTGATATAATTTTGATTATAAGTTTATTATGCCTTGACGATGGATGAGTCAAGGAAATGGATGTTTTTCAGGGTAGCACCAGGTTAACTTGCTGGTTGTAGCTAAATGCAATTTGCTTCAGGCTTTGAAGGCAGTAAGGCCTTTAAGTTTGAAGCCACTAGGTTTTGCTTATATCACTGCTGGCTGAAAGAGCATTATACTGAATCATGACAGTTACAGATGTGGACCTTCATGGGGGGGCATGTTACAGATGGAACAATATTTCATGGGAAGGTTATGTTTTTCAGCAATATTTTAGTGAAGTTTTCGTTGAAAAGCTAAAACATTTTCAAACTTAAAACACAGGGCCTTAAGAGGCCAGAAACATCTGGTGTAGAGGACAGGTTATTTCCCTACATGTGTCTGTCCTACATATGTAATGGTACCCACACAGTTTTTCTGAGGGGAGGATGAGAGGGAATGGTTTAGAGGGTTTAGATGATCCACCCCCACCGCCCCTTCCCAATGTGAGGGATAGGGAAAGGATGGTTTGTGACAGAGGTGGTGTTTTTGCTGTGGCAGCCTTACTTACACTATCATTTTATGGGAAATCTTTTGAACTTTGGTTTTAGGGATACATGTCAAGCTAGATAATCCAGGTTTTGTCACTGTCCTTGTTAGTTTAGCTGAGGCAAGGCTTTTACTTGTGGTACATCTCATTCACACACTGTTTCTTAATGCCTGTGTAGTCAGTGTATGTTACAGGCTTCTCCCCTTCCCTGTGTACAAGTTTAAAGGACTTTCTTTTTGAGGGAATGAGAGCTGTTTGGTCTTGCTTCAGCTTTTTTCAAGGATTGTCAAAACATCTGTCAGAAAAAGGTGAGAGAAGGTAATGGTTACCTGTGGCTAGACCACCTAGAGTTGCCTTCCAGCTGCTATTGCTTCTCCCTGTGCTGTGTTGCATGCCTAACCTGGCCTCTTCTACTGCCTGCAGATACTGTTTCATTGTCTGAGGGTATATCCTCTCATCAGGAGTCACCAGACCATCAGAGCACTTCTTTGTAAAACTGAAAGCTGTAAAGAAGTCTTCTGTGGCCCTCCTGGTCCTGACATTTTGTTTCCACTCTTAAGATGCATCTTACTGTGTGTGACTCCTGGTTCTGATTTTTAAAAGGACAGTAACCAATTTCCTTTTCTGTTGGCTTTGGTTGGTATAAATGTGAGCATGGAAAACATTTTGCTGCTGTAAATGTCATTTTAAGTGTCTTGATTTTTTTTTAATGTATTTTTGAAGTGAGTCTTTGTACCCTACTTACAAATAATTTATTGTTTGAACAGCTCCTTCTTCTTTTGCTTGGAGATTTGCTTTCTGCAGTGATGCAGGTGGAGATATGTGGTGGTTTGACCCTGTCTGGAGGCCAGACTCCCACTAAAATCTCTCTATCATTCCCCTCTTAGCTGGACTGGGGAGACAATATACATTGAGAGGCTCAAGAGTTAAGGACAGGGAGAGATCATTCTGCAATTAGTATCATAGGCAAAACAGACTCAACACAGAAGAAAGGAAAGGGAACTATCAAATTTATTACACTACACACACACAGAAACCAGAGTCAGATAATGAGAAGTACAAACAGCTCTTAAAACACCACCCCCCGCTTCTTTGCAGACTTCACTTTATTCATGATTTTTTCCTCCCCAGGATGGTACAAGGGGAAGGGGAGGAAATAGGGAATGGAGGCTTCAGTCTTCGGTCAGTTCCTCCTGAGTTGTTCCCCTTCTTGGAGGAGGGGCAGGCATCAGGCATTTCTCACACTCTTTCCCTGTGCCAGCGTGGGGTCTCACCCACAGGAGACAGTCCTCCATGACCTTCTCCACATGAGTCTTTTCCTACAGGGCCTCAGCTCTTCACCAACTGCCCCAGCGTGGGTCTGCTATAAACTCACAGAATGTCTCTCAGTCTCTCAGTCCCAGACTGCTGCCTCAGCCTGGTCCCCCACAGAGTCACAAACCCCCCTCAGCAAACCTGCTCCAGCATGGGTTTCTGTTTCTCTCTCTCTGCCTCTTATCTCTCTCTGCAGGCTGCAGGTGCTTTCAGGGGCTTGTTCCAATGTAGGTCACAGATTCTTCCATATTCTTCCACCTGCTCCATGGTGGGCCCCTGCCTGGCCCAGGCACCTCTCCATGGGCTACAAGTGGGGTCTCTTTGTCCTCAGTGGGCTGTGGGGGACACCTGTTTCACCATGGTATTCTCCACAGGCCACAGGGAATCTTCTCTCAATCCCTCCTCCTCCCCTTATTCACTGACTTTGGTGTTTGCAGAGTTTCTCACATCTTCTCACTCCCTTCTCTGGTGGCAAAATGCAGCTGTTTGAGTTTTTCTCTCTCAAATGTGATTCCCAGAGGTCTGTGACCGGCGCTGATTGACCCAGACGATCAGTAACAGGGTTTGGGAGTTTGGCCTTGAGAGCCCAGCTGGGATTTACTTTGTTGGACCCTTAAGAAACTTCTAGCTGCTTCTTAAAGAAGCCACATTGCAAACCCACCACAAGATAGATGGCCACCATAACAGTGTATTGAAACAGGACGTCGTGTTATCTAGATTTGAAGGAGGGTAGTGTTTATTTTCTGTGTAAATAGCAGAATAGCTGTCTTAAGTTTTAATTTAATTTGCTACCAAAATTAGTCACATAGCTTCTTACTGGGTAGGGGTGCTGGGTCAAGTCATTCCAATCCATATGTCATTTTCTCTATATGTCATAAGAGAAAACACTGTACTTGTGGTTAGTCTGGAAGATTTATCTTTTTTAATATATATTGTTTCTCTCTTCCCTTTTGTTTTCCTTTGTACTTATTAACAAACACAAACCCACGATCCTAACAAGAAAAGGTAAATCTGGTAGATGTTTTCTGGAGATGAGGATGAAAGTCAGCAATCCTGTTCTTAAGTAGTCCCTAGAGATGAGGTGAAGAGGTTTATCCTGTCAAGATAGGACCCCACTGAGTTCCATGGAGACAACATTTCAGACAAAGAGTCTCTGGGCTTCTCCAGATTCAACCAGATGCTCTTTCTCTGTGAGGACTGACCATATTCAAGTTCTCTCCTTCAGAGATCGTTGCCTAAAGATCACAAATAGTGTTGTAATGCTAATAAGGACTAAAAAGAAGCAAGTGAAAAATTAGGCAAGAAATACAAAGGAGTAGAATGCATAACCACTCATTTTCCTCAGTATTTACCCTGGAGCATTCCCCTCAGAGATCATCCTATAATGTCAGCTCTGTTTACTTCTTGAGTAAATGTCTGGTGTCACTTTAATAAATCAGATGAACTCTGCTCAGAGAGATATGAAGCCTGTCACTTAATCATTAAGATTATTTACTATAGGGTATGCAGTTGAAATACAATAGTAATACAGATGCACACAAACTTAAACTCCTAAAAAAGAAAAAATAATGGATGAAGCCTGCCATTGAATGTTTTAAGGTAAAAGGATGTTGATATGAATCAATCCATTTCTACTTTAGATCATTGTGAGGGTGTTTAATTCAGAACCTTATGAGTTAATCCAAAGCAGTATACCTTAAGTAGATCAACACAATGGATAAGGGTAATTATTATGGGCCATCTGTACTTGACAGGCTTCTTTCAGATACTTTTTTCCTGTTCTGAACACTAAGAGGAAACTTCCAGCACACAGAGCAGCGTGGGCAGTGTGAGCCTTGGCTGTAGGCATATTTACACTAGCAAAGCTGTGCTTTTACCCACGGAATTAGCTCTCCTTTGAGAAAAGAAAATGATGTTGCCACATTAGCACCTGATTTTCTTCATTGCTCTTCATGGTGCTGCACATTTTTTGAGTTCATTTGCATCGTAACAATTGCAATGCTCCTAATAGAGATGTGTCCCCAGTTGGCTCCAGAAGCTGTAGTTTGGCAATACGAAAATGTTGTTTCTGTGCTTCTTGTTTGTAAGCTGCAAATAGGTTTTCAGTACACTTCTAAATGTTGCATGATTCCTTGAGAAGCCAACAAACACTGACAGAGATCTGGCAACTCTAGGAGTTTGCAGTTCATGCTGCTTAATCCTGATTGAATTTTCTGTGTCAAAGTAAGGCTCAGTGCAAGAGGAAGGTTCTGACATCTGAATGTGTAATGAGATGGTATAGAGGGCCAGCCCTTATTCCGAGGCAGGATCTCCAGGGGTTTTCCATCTATATGAGTTGTGATCTGATGTGCACCCCAGTATTGTTCAGAAGGGACAGTTTAACTGTAAAGGATTGTGATGTTCCTGATGGCTTCTTCAGGTTAGGCTTGAGTGGAGAGTGATGGACTTGTGTGTGCACATGAAGAGACAGATGCTTGGCTCCTGCTCTAGGCGGCCTCTGCCTCTGTCCAGGCAGACAGGGAACTGCCTGTTTATTGCAACAGAATAAACACACCACACCAGAAATGCCATAGAACTCTCACGCTGTGTTCTTCAGGTCCTCTGAAACAGCCTGGAGAAGTAACCATAAGGCTGCAGTGAATGCTGTCTTGCTCCCTAGATTTTTGTGAGGCCACAGGGGTGCAGTTAAGGCCCTCAGGAGCTGAACTATGCTATGGATCTGTTGCCTGCAGAACCTTGCACACTGTGGGATCCAATTGCTAAGCTGTATTAAGTTTCACATGGAAGCCTTGTTCAGAGTCTTGAGCCCTGGTGTAGCAAAGCTGTTAAAAATGTGCTTAGCTTCATACATGTGAGTAATCCCCACCTCCCCTTCCACAGGAGCAAAGTGCTATTACTTACAGCAACAGAAGTCACAGTGAGCAAAACACTGACATGTTGTACAAAGAACTATTTCATCAGCCCTTCTCTATCACCCTCACAGACTGGTGTCCTAATGAATCTGTAATATGTAGCACTTAAACAGGAGTTGGTTGTTGTAACTAAGCTAAGACAGGTTGGGGAGAAAATCCTTCTACTTGGAAAGAAAGTAGCTGAGGTGTTATCCTATGCTTTTGTGTTGAGATTTTTTGTGTTTGTAAAACCTCAGAGTTGGATTTGTTGATCCCGTGAAGTCATCAAGGGAATGAAATAAAATACCTGGAAAGATTGTTTGACATGAAAGCAGATTGTGTGAAATGTACTGGACTACTCTGCTTGTCTCTTGAAACAGTAAATAAAAAAAAAAAAGAAAGAAAAAAACCAAGAGGGAGAAAGGGAGGTGGGGAAGTGACACAACGAGCAATGGGAAATTCCATTCTAAATTTGTGTGGCCTACGATCTCTAATGATAGGCTTTTATCCCATTACATCTAATTGACACAGAACTTTATCATTAACAAATTGAGAAGTATTTACTCCCTGAAATATTTGGGACATTATAATGACTTTCTTTCCGCGATAGGTTGTTGAAAGGACTATTATGGCCTGACTCACATGTTACCTGGGAAAACGATCCAGCAGTCTTCAAAGTTAATGAAATGTCATTTGTCATAGGCTTTGCAGGTGTGACTCTGTTTCTACATTATAATACAGGATGGAAGTAAGTGGCTGGATTGCAGGCCTGTTGCCAAGCGTAATGCACATTCTGTGAGTGTCACTGGTGCAGTATTGCATAAATCTTACTAATAGCGAGGAGTCTTGAAATGCATGATCTTTCTCTTCTAAGGTCAAGCAAAGCTACTCCACAACTTAATTTTAGCCTTGCTATCTCTGCAGTCAAAATGGTAATATTCAGTATTTTCTTTTCAGTGTCATCTTTTAAAGGGTTAAATCTGAAGGGCTTAATTTTTTTTTTTGTTGTTTCTTTTGTTTGGGTTTTTTTGTTTTAATCTCTCGGTATTCCACCGTAACTCCCCCCTGAAAGAATGGAGTGAGCTGGCAATGGAAAAGGGTTTCTAAGTAAGAATTTTTTTTTAGTTCATTCCCAAGCAAAGCACCATGTCAGAGCAGAAGAGGTGGCATTTATTCTGGCTGCAAGACTGGGAAAGGGAAAAAATTTCCAGATGGCCAACAGTAGCTGTACCAGAACTTTTGCTGGGATACTGCAAGGGTTGAGATACAAAAGCGGCTGCAGTAACTTGCATACAGCAATGAGCTGTTTGCCAGAGCTCTAATTACAACAAATAGTGGTATGTTCCTTTTGGGGGCCAGATGTTTGGTTGATCTAAATCACTGACTGTAAATATCAGAAAGATGAAAAAGGGGAAAAAAAATCATACCACTGTCAGTATTTCTGTCTTGTGAAAGATCTAGTCTGTTATTTCTTGGAAATTATGTTTCCATGTGGTTACTGTTTGGATTTGTTATCTGTACTTGGCCTCTCTGATGGAGCAGAACAGCAACACAGTGAGGTAGGGTAGGTTTGATTTCTTTTTTTTTTCCTGTTGCTGATGTTCAGGGTTCACACCCCTGTGTGCCACTTTCTGAATTTCTCAGTCAATTATACCCATGTCTTAAAACCTTCCAAGCTTGAAGTACTTAACATACTTGTTTAAACATCCAATCTGAGATACCTGGCACAAGCCAATTTGTTGAGAAACCTGGAAATTCTCACTACTCTTCTGCATGTTTCTGCTACTGCAGGTTTGTGTCCCTTTGTGTGATGTTGACTCTCACAAATATGGTAGGAACAGTTCACCATCTTACTTTAATAACCTCTTTTGAAGGGACAAGCTAAGTACAGGTCTCCAATCTTCCTTTTTGGTATTATTTATTGCAGTTTTAGATGGGAGGTGAAGCCAGTCCATATTTCAGTAGATTCTCCTATGACTGCAAAAACATGAAAGCTTTTGCTGAAGGTCTAAACCCTAAGCTCCCCCCTCAGTGAGAGTACATCAGTTTCCTTTTGCATATTCATTACCTTCTAAATCATCTTTCTAAGATGAAACTACTTCCATAGCACCCTTAGTGATAGGAGTTGAAGGGTAAGGATGTTTAGCAGGGTCACTGAAATCTAGTTGTTAGAATCAGTTAGGCAGTGTTTTTCATCACACTAAAAATGACATTTTTCTGATATTTAAATATATATTTCTTCTGATATACTTTTAAAGATTATTTTCTAGTTCAAGAAGGCCATGGATTCTGTTGTCCTAAGTTTTATTTTCCTTTAGAGGGTCTGAAAAGATATTCTAGGGCTGTGTGGGTGCTCTGCTTTGGAAGAGTTATGGATATACAGCTCATTCACGTAGTCTTATTTTGGCTTTTATTCCATAAGCCTACTTCATATTTTTAAAGGTTTAATGTTACAGTCAGCTCTTAAGTAATATGGTGAGTACCTTACAGAGANTTACAAAATATGTCCCCTGTGGCCCCTCACCTTCCTCCCTCATTGGTGCTGAGATCAAATTTCAAAAGAATTCTAGAAGGATATTGAATTTCAGGTTTTGTTTTCCCATAGCAGTGATTCAGGCCAAAAAGCTTTTTAATCAAAAGGACCAACTGTAACCTTGTTAATAACTAAGAAAACAATGGCCAAAGGGGAAAGACCTGCCAAAAGCTACAAGTCATTACTGTTGGCAGAGTAATTGGTAGATCGTTATTTTGGTTGAAAACAATGTGATTTGTATTTCTAATTTTGTAAAATTACTTAATTAATAACATATGGTCAGCAATGTTGATTGCAAAGTGGCTCTTGACAGAGGACACTTTTAAAGCAATGTTATGGGGGCAAAGGTAGGATTATGCAATACTTCAGCAAATAAGGCCATGACTGCTGCTCAACAGATGATTCTACTTGTCTTGGGAAGGCATAAATCATTACAAGGCCCTTGACATGGAAACACAAGTCGTTATTAAGAGGACAGTAGGATATATCCATAACCATGGGTTCATTATGGATGCAAACTGGGTTAATTCCACTTGCAATGACAAGGAGATTTCTGGAGGAGAATGCTCCTGCATGGTTGTGCTTCTGAACATACTGAGAAAGTACTTGGAGGGGAACTATATATCTGAAGAGAAGACATCGTGGGAATGATGCTGGTTCTGCACCAGCTTTGTTGTTGTTCTGTTGTACTAATATTTAGGCTGTCTTAGGCTTTAATAGTGTGTGTGCATTTTTATGGGTGGAGAATGTGGGACCATTAGTGGAGAAGGAAAAGTGTGGAGTTACAGCACTTGCCTGTAGGAGCACATGATTCATAAGACAAAAGATCCAAATCGTTTGTTACAGTCCGAACATGGCAGTCCTTAAAATTGTCCTTCTTGCTTCTCAATGGATCCTTTCTTGCACTGGTTACTGGTGACCATGAGGCTGAATTTCCCACATAACTTTCCTCCTGCTTCCTGTTCCTTTTGTGTATTTTGCCTCAATCTCTTTCACTGAGGAAATCAGCTCACAGTGAGCATCAGGGGGGAAAGGGTGGGAGAGAAAGAAGCAGGATACTGGAGTTTTACTTCTGCTGAAGCCATACGCCCACCAAGAAACTTGCTGCAATTATCCAGAACATTGTGGCTCTTGGGATTCCTGTGAGTGCTTGTCTGCTATGTTACATACAGTACTTGATTAACTATTGTTTCTCACTGATGAAGGAGGTTGTTCTCTCCATGATTCAGATTCTCTTCACAACCCCTTTTCTGTAAACCTCTTCTTTTGTCATTATACGACCATAATTGCTTTCTTTTTGTAGAGTGCATAGCCTAACACCTATATACATTGAGTGCCACGACTTGAAACTGTAATAAGCTGAATGCTCACCTTAGAAGCCATTATTCCAGTCATTACACCACAGTTTATTCCTCTAGAGGACATTAACATTTGAAAATGTGTCAACTAGAGTATGAAATTTATCATGATCATGAACCACCTGCCAACTAATTAGAATACAAATTCTGATTTCCTGTACTGCAGTATTAATCTGATGCTTTACAGCCATTTATATCTTAAAGTTTTTCAGATTCTAGAAAACTGCTTTTGAAGGCTAAAGGAGTGCTCTCTGCTCTCATGTGGGGCAGATCAAGTAAGAAGGGCCAAATGTGTGGTCAAAGAGGTGCTTAGAAAAGCTCAGTCATCAATGCAAGCAATGGCAAAACCACTGAGACTGGGACAAAAAGGAGAGGAAGGGATCTTATGAACGTTTTTGTAGTTAAGAAGTAGTTTTAAAACATTCTCTCATTTTATCTAAAATTATATCGAAAGATAAACTCTTCTGCAAGGATGGAAGTGGGTTAAAGCTGGAAGAAGTTTCAGAGTATCACCTTACTAAAAGTCCAGAATTTCCCAATAACATTTTCCATAAGTGAGGGCTCACACCTTGAGCTGGAGTGTAATATAACTGTTAGTTTGTGGTTCTGCCTATTCTTTCAGAAAAAAAGAAAATAAATCTTGTAATAATTCTGGTATTCAGATTAAAAGCTTTTTGAAGCTTTGAATAAAAGCCATATATGAAAATTATTAAAGCATGCAATGACTTTTACTGGCCAAGTCAGACTTCTTGAAGATGTCTTGTAATGTTTTTGTTATTACCTGAAGATCCACTCAACAGGTCTGGCAAAATTATGTCTTTTAGGGTGTTTGCAACAAGGCTGAGAGGAAGTGTTCTTCAGTTTGAAGCTGGAATTTACATTTTGGCTGAATACACTTTTCCCCTCCTTGCAATGACCAAGCTCATTTTGCTGTATGATTTATTGTACTTCTCATTTTGCCAAAGGCCTTAATAGGAGAGAAACGTTTGCAGAGAAGTATATTAAATCCTAAGTGGTTAATTATTTGCTGTAATTGTGGTCTTCACTGCATGCTTTGCTTTTTCATCACAGTAATTTCTAGGTAAAAAATAAATTAATAAATATGTGCAGCACTGGGATGAAAATGAATGTTTGGACTTGCCATCAGTAGGTCTGCTCTGAGGAGTTAAAGTAAGTCTCAGGCAAACAGCTTCAAACTGATGCTTAAGGAGCTGAATGATCCCAGACTAGCGCTTTTCTGTTGACTTCTGCTCAAACCCATGGTTTTTTCCAAAACACTTTTTTAATTTTTCAGGGAGAGAGAGATTGAGGGATAATTAATGTAAACAAACAGCCCAAGCTGTGCAGAAGAGTTAGTGGAAAGTCAGTGGCAGGAAAAAAGGGGGAGAGAGAGAAAATGATTCCTTTCTTTGCTGCACGAAAAGGCCAGACTTTAAAACCTCTTCTTAGAAAAAAGGGTCATGCTTCAGAATAGCTTTGTAAACCGACTTCATAATAAAAGCATGAGTTGTAAAGGATGACTAGCTGTTATTATATGTGTGCTACAGATGTGAGCACGTTGTTACAAGCCCACTGATCGAAGGGGTAGCACTGCATTGCCTGAGCACCATTGGAGATGCTAGGAGCCCACCACAACTGCTGGAAGTGTTACGTGTGGTCCAAGTGGAGGCCTGCAGGCCAGCTCCAGGCATCTGCACTTATCCATCCGGCCCACCAGCTTCTTCCCTGGAGGAGATGGGGAGCAGCTGTTCTGAGCTAGGACTGCACCCTCCAGCAGCTCTACCCTGCAGCACCTTCGAACACAAAGCCAAAACACTGCTGCTGTTGACAGGAGATGTGTGTATTTTAGGGGTAGATGAGAGAATCAGTTGCTACTGAGGGGCAAATGTCCAGGTTTTTTTACCCAGTGTCATGGACTCCATCAGGTTGCAGCCTGTGGCAGTGCCTTGTTGCTGGTGTAGTGTGGATGGTTTCAAGGCTGTGCTTGGTTGTCACTGCTGTGGTGGGGGAGGGAGAGGGCTAGCCACTGCTAGGGAGGGGAGAGGCAGGATGCAACCCATGGTGAGGAAGGCAGGAGGGGGAAATGTAAACCCAAATCTGTCCCCCACAGCTGTTGAGGTTAGACCACCCTGTACTATAGCAGTGTTCATTTAGGAGTATGTGTGTGCCTAGCAGGCATCCATTAGAGACGTTGTGGCATTGCATTCTCTGAGAAAGAGCCCAGCTGAGAGGAGGACCATGTTGTCCTTGTCCTCAGAAGAACTGTCCTGGCTGCCTCTTCCAAGATTGGGTCAAGTGCTACCCCCACTGGTTCAGCAGCCCTGGGCTTTAGCTTTGGAAAGTTTGCGCTCCACTGAATTCCAGCAGAAAGGAATTCTGGTGGGAAACCTACAGACATGGGTGGGCCCAGCAGGGAGGTCAGAGAAGGAGGTGAAACTCCTGCCCAGCCTTCCTGCCAAGATATGTGAACCTGCAATAACCTGGCCTTGTGAGGGGTGTATGAGAAAGGGCAATAATAACTGATCAGCTGCCATCAGGGTAAACAGCAGTCAGAACTCATGACAAAATCTGAAGACAAAAAAGTCAAAGGTGTAATTTTTTTTCTATCGCCCTTGTTTAGTACATCCATATCTGGACATACAGAGAACAGAATTGAAAACCTTTTCCCCTGAGCCCCATTAAGGGATACATACCTATCAGTAGAGACAATTTGTGCTTTGTGCAGGGGTGTTACTGGCTGTTGATTTCTTCCTACCCCAGGGATGTCATAAGGCCAGTGGAATGATGAAGTCATGGGTATGAATGACATGTGACTCTTATATCTGCTTCAGGATAAGCTTATATTATTACCAATTTATTTTTTGTTAATTATTATATATGAGCTCATTCTCTGCTCGCCACCAAAGCTACCAATTTTTGCAGTCTGCCATCTATCAGTGTGATAGCATGTAAGACATAACTGCTGGAGTCAGCCTTCTTCCAAGCATATCGAGGGTTCCATCAACCCCAGAAGCAGTGTAAGAGAGAGATGACAATGCTTGATCCTTCTCTCAGCTGTCTTGCTGTGAACTAGAGCTGGTCCCTTGGTGAAGTTACACCTGCACTATAAGCTGCGCCGGGCTATGGGGATCAGTTCTCCTGTATCCTACAGGGAGGCAGTTTGCAAAGGGGTTTCTGGTTTCCCTGTTTTGGAAGGGGAGAAGGAATCCTGCTGTTAATGACTGCTGTCTGAGCCCTACTAAATTAAAGGTACTTATTACATCAGGAAGGCTTCATTCTTGGCTGGTACAACAAATGGAATCGAATGATCTATCTCACATATGCTTTTTGTGGGATCATTTACATACAAGCCTTCTGTTGGATCCAAAACCTTTTCAAGATATACTGTAAAACAGAGGTTCTGATTTTCCTCCTTTCCTGGATGCTAGCAAAGGAGAGTGAAGTGCAGTACTTCTCACAAGTGCACAACAGCACAGTGGAGGAGCTGAAGTAATGGAGAAAACAGCTTGCTCTATTTTTGTAGCATTTTTTTCCATGCCTTTCCCAATTCTGTGAAAGCTTGGGCTATGTAATCATAGCGGGTGACACCTGAAGGTCACAGCAGGTCGAGTAATATCAGTGCTGGTATTTCTTGTCTGAGTTTATGCAGAGTACATTGGCCAGATCCTAGTCACAGGAGCTAATGTAACGCATTTCGTGTACCTTGTAAAAATCCCATGAACAGGTTTACAAACAAGCAGTCGACTGAGATCTGTGCTGGTACCACTCAGCACTATGCAGCTCCACTGAGGAGCTCTCCTGGCTCCATCCCAGTTGAGTGAACTCAGTCAAACAGAAGAATCCCACCAAAATATCTGGAAGGAACTTTTAACATTATTCTTTCACTGCTGTTAAGTCTATTTGGGGTGTGTGGAAAATTTCTTCAGCTCAGAAGAATGGTGTGGAGCAATGCAATAATAAGCCCTGTGAAGGTTATCAGCAGTATAATCAAATCTATCTGTGGGACAAAGACCCTCACTGTATAGCTAATTAAAACTTGTTTCTTCTCTGCCTGCTCCTGTTTGGTGGCCATTATTTAGAACTGAGCTGCAAGGCACTGGAGCGGAAAGTTAGCTCTCAATATTTTAAGACCGGCTCTGTCCAAACCCTTGTATTGAAAGAAACCACATACTCTTTCTTGTGGGCTGCATGAATGGCACATCATGAAGCCATTTTCAGGCAATTTCTCTCTGCCCATAAAGGTCAGTTACAAGACAGAGATTTAAAAACACCCCCAAACAACACAGCCCCCCCAAACCCCCAAACCTAAACAAAACCCCGCCAAACCCCTGAAATTGATCCTCTTTAGTTGGTCAGATTATAGCAATTGAAGTATTTAAACCTTGTCTTGTTCCTTGGTAGAATGTGCAGCTGGATCTCCAGTATTGTTTTTTTCCTTATTACAGCAATATGTTTTTCTCTCCTCCCCTTTATGTCAAAAGGACCATGTATAGGGCAGGAAACTGGTCAGGTTTGAGGCCAAACCCTGTGAGTGAGATGCGTGTGATTTTGGTGGCATTACGGAACGGTGTCCGAAGTGTAATGTTGTTCCATGTTCAGTACAAAGAGGAGATAAACACCTGCCACCAGTATGTGAGCAATCCTTCCTGGTACAGCAGTGCTGTGCTTTGTGTTCCCAAAAGCAGGACTCATGTGGCTGGCTGTTACCTCACTGGGCTACACAGTGATTGCTGCAGTAGGATTAGGTCTGTGAATGGTATTAGTAATAGCACTTGCCCCATGGAAATGCCAAGGACCACTTGCCCTGCTATGCTAGGCACTGCATATATGTAGAGCAAGAGTCACACGATGCTCCCCAAGGCGTGCAAATGCTGACAGAGCAGCCTGGGGAAGTGAAGAACTCTTCAAGGTCACACAGCAGGTTAGTGGTTCAGCTGGGAGTAGAATTTGGAGATGAAACTGTGCTGCTATGGCATCTCCACAGTTCAATGTCTTGAAACCAGGATTTTTCCTCTAAACCTAGAGATTGGTTTGCTTATTAACCTGCCTGAGCAAGACAACTTTGCTTGGGGACTTGCTGAGCACTTTCCCATTCCCTTTGTAAGGCAGGCATGAATCACTCTCCATGTGTGTGGATTGCATCTGCTAATCATCCCTTGTTTGTATCTCAGTGGTGAATTCCCAAGCGCCGTGCTGTGCTGCTTCTGAAAGGTGATGGTATTGTTGACCATCTCCTTCTTCACAGTGTAAATTCAGGGGACTGTGTAGGAAACTCTTTCTTCTCCATCTGACAGGAAGGGAATGTGGGGTACATGTATTTTCTCTTGTCAGCTGCTGTCAGTATTAGAAATTTCACGTTTAATTAGCATGATATTTTTGACAGATAAACCTCTGTATTCTCTTCCACTCCTTGATTCCTCTTCCACTGTGCAGTTCCCCACCAGCAGCTGTTGATGGCACCTTTCTGGTGTCTAGCTTCTGATGTGTTTTCAGTGGTTACATGATCTCCAAGAGGAAGTAGCTGTGATAAAAGGTTGGAATTTGAGAGCTTGTCTGGGCTCAGTTAAAGCCAGAAGAGTTTGACATTGAATATGACCACAGACTGTGCAATATGAGTAGTGGTTCTTGCCCGAGGCCGGTGACTTCTGGGATATAGCATCCCTGCCTTTTTAGGCAGGCACTGAGCTCTATTTCAGTGCCTCCAAGAGTTGGGGAAGTCACTGTGTCCCTATGCACCAGTGTAGCAACTCTGATGGCCTACTTTCCTCTTTTAGAAACGGTCACCCTTCGTGTCTCTGAATTTGCCTGGCTTTGGCTCCTGGCCATTAGATCTTGTCATGCCTTTTCCACTAGATTAATGAGAGCTTTAATAACCAGAAATATTCCCTTTGTGAGCAATGCTATATATTATGATACATTTAATAGAGTCCAGTTCCATTTTCTTGCTGTGTAGTCCAGACCCCTTGGCTTAATTTGTGACTTAGAGCAGTCTGCATCCCAATCCCTTCTTTTCAAGGTGGGGATAATAGTAATAATAAAAGGTCTGGCCTCCCTTTTTTTCAATCATGTGTTTAGTTTGCAAGCAGTTTTATGCCAGGGACCTTTTCCTTATGATGACTTTGCAGAGTTCTTGTCCTGTGAGATCTTGACCTGGACTTGGGCTTTGCAACAGTTAATGGGATACATGTAACAAGATAAATACATTCTAACTCTGAGCTAGCTACCTTCCCCTCAAGTTTTCATTCTCATTCAGTTAAGAAAATAGCACATTCCCACAGTGCTGCTCAACTCAAATTAAAAAATCATAATGTAAATCATATTTGTATGAATAATTTAACTTCTAGGAAATGCATTAGGGAAACCCTTTCAGATAAGGTTCCAAATTTTCAATAGTAATGATCTGAGAGGAAGAGATTGTTTGCCATGAAGTAAATTATGCATTAGAAGAACCTTTTAATATTCTTATTTAACACCTAATATTGATATATCCATTGATCTACAGAAACTTCACTACTGTAATATTCAAATCAATTTAAATATAATTAAAATTAATATTATGTACAAGCCCCAGGATTTGTGACATTATATACGTGTATATATAGTCTTCAATTTCCTTATGTCTCCACACTGCAGTGACTGATGCTATTTTAAGAACAAAAGAAACTTCTCTGGGTGTAGAGGTTACAGTAAACAGAGTCATTTGGCTGTTAGCCTGTGTGAGCTGCAGTTGATGCATGGCTTCCATTAACTCTTTTTAAATAAGTCTGCTTAGGGTTTGGCCAAGCATATGAGGAAAGGCCTGGAAGGAAGGGCATCCTTCACACCCTTCACATTCTCTGGCTAAATGAGGATTTCGGTCAGGATTGAAAAAGGAGCCGGTGGGGCCATACTGGACACGGGCAGCTGGGTATCCATCAGTGTTCAACAGGCAGCAGTTCCCATGGAACTGTGGGCTCTGTGTGTTCGCTGTGTGGCATTTTCAGCAGTGTTTTTCAAGCAGGCAAAGGCCAAGGACTTTGTTGCTCTAAAAGCCACTATCAGCTAGAATAGTTAGATGCTGAAAGTGTGGAGGTTTTACTCTTTTGCTGAGGTACCAAAACAGGAGCCATTCTCCAGAAAATACTGCCCTGCTTCCTTTCCAGTTGAAGGTGTAACTAGGTCCTTATATGCTCTGTAAAGGTGGCAGCTCAAAAAAGGTAAAATCCTTCCCAGCTGTTTGAAACAATTGCAAAGTGATTCTCACTGTTTCAGCTTCCCCAGGATCACAGTAGTGATGTTTAACACAGAGGAACAGCATGATGCTGTAGCACCTGGGGTCTCTGTGCTGATTGTCATCCCGGAAACTCCCAGAAGGAAAAGCAGAAAACTGCTCTGCAGCACATGCTGCCAGCCCTTGGATAGAGAATCTGGGTACACCCACATGCCCTATGGGTCTGGCAGTGAGGGAGCAGCAGCCACGATTTTCCACGGAGTGGAGTTAACAAATCCACGCAGGGCACAGCTGCTGCTTCTGCTTCGCTTTTCCCAGAGTACTGGGAAGCCCCAGTGAATGTTCCCCTCTCACGGGGAGTGTTGGTGTGTTTAGACTTGTTTTGCATTCCCAGAGGAAGGTGAGGTTTTTGTTCCTTTGAATCTTCACCCTTATTAATTTCCAGACTGGAGTGTGATATTCCTGTCCTGGAATAGCACTGTATAATGAGAAAACACGTGGAGAGCACCAATACCTCAGCCTGAACGGTCACCTTCTTGTACCCCACATAGTGTATCAGAGGGGGTTCCCAGAAACATGAGCTTCCTTGACAACACAGGTGCTTTTTTTTTTTCCCTACTGTGATGATGTGCTTATAGTAGCACTGGTGTAATTTGTATAGCAATTTTCCCTTCTTCATTGTCTCTGTAGACTTGGAGTGTTTGTAGGTAATTTTCCACTTATAAGCTTATGAATTTGAGGTTGTTCAGCAAGTAAAATCCTTGCCAGACCAGTTATTTGACTATGGTAGGAATTTTGAAATGTTGCAAAATTATTTTGACAAGAATCTGCCACTTTTCTATTTTGATCAGTTCATACCTGAAGTATCCTGAATGCTTCTAGAACTGGTTCCTCACTAGTTCCTCTCTAGCAGAAAACTTTTTTCTCTTGATCACTGTTTAGCTGACTTTGGTCAGACTTTGCTCTAGTAGCTAAAGCAGTAGCTTTATATAGGTCTGGTCATATTCCACTTCAAATATTTATATACTTTGTATGTATGTATGTGTGTACTTACAGAGATACACTTTTTAAAAATGTGTGTATAAATATCCTTTATAAATAAAAATTTCCAGTGAAATGTCAGTAAGACCCAGTAAAGTTTCTTTAGGATTATACTTTTTTTCTGTTTGTGAGTGGGAAATTTGCTGGAGATGTTTTCGGCTGCACAAAGCTTCAGTGGTTTGAAGCCGTTAAAGCAGTAGCTGAGTCTCAGATCCCCAGGAGGAGTAGGCAGTGGGCAGTTCAGTGGCTGGTGGATGAATATATGGTGATCTACAGGTTTCTTCTGTCCCACTGGCCTGGATGTGTTGTAGGGACTGTGTGTGTGCACAGAAAATGCACTCCGGGTTGCCCAGATCTCTTGGGCAATGTCAGTATTACTGTAGCAACGCGGGCCCACCCTGGGTGGCTTTGTGCCATTTTGTTATTTGTTACCAAAGCTACACACAGCCTTCCTTGCCATTCCATGCCCCAGCATGTAGAAGACCTTCTGTAGTTGTCCATCCTCAGCATCACATAACTGTTGATGAACCCTCAGCTACTTTTTTTTTTTTTTCTTTTTCATTGGCCTGTTGCAGACTGAGAGGGGAAAAACCAGACACGGTGCGAGCAATCTCAAGTTTGTGTGCAGGAGTCATTTGCTACAGGGGAAACCTGTTTTGACATACTGTGGAGGAAAAGATGGGAAGGCAAGATAGTGGCTTGTGTTTTGAACTGAAAAATCCTACCACCAACCCTAGGACCCTCTGAACCTTGTTCCTCTCACATCTCACCCAACACACCCCAGGGGTGTGTGGCAGACTGTGCCTGCATTCTGCTCTGTAATGACTCACGGCAAAAGTTTGAGAGATCTCTACTTTTGGTATATACTGTATAAATACAGTATTTATAGCTGGGTTGGCTTGTAAAAAGAGCTATATACCTTTAAAGGCTGTTTTGGAGATTTCTTTTTTCATTTATAAACAGAGTTATTATAACAGTGTCTTGCAGAGTTTCAGGGCTCTCTTCAAACTGGGTTCATTGTAAAGCAAACAATGAGTTTGTATCCAGGTGACGCTTTTCAGTTTCCATCTGAATTGAGACCAATTTCACCTCAGTGAAATTAAATACAGAGCCCTTTCTTGATCCAACTGCTGTTACAAAGGAAGCTGATTAAAAACAAGAAAAGTAAAATCAGGAAGAAAAGGATGTCTTTGTCTCAACATTTGCCCAGAGCTTGGGTCCTCTCAGGATATTACTTAACCTCCAAGCTGGAATATTCAGTCACAAGTAGACAGTTTAGGTGGAATTTCCTTTCATTTGTCATTTAGTATTAGTCATTCATGCTGTTTAGAGGTTGCACAGAGTATTGTATCATCCCTGGGGCCCTGTTTTATGAGTTCACTTAAATGAAGCTTGGGGAGTTTTCTGGCCAAAAACTGGAGCTGAAAGCCAGGGTCCCTTGAAGGAACATGATAACAAATAGGGAAGGATAACCTTTCATCTGCCACTTACATTTCTAGTCCATGTTATTTCAAATTTGTATTTTCTCTAATTTCCTTCCTCCTTCCTCTCCATACACCCTCATAAGCCCTGGTTTGAAGTCATCCATATGAACTGCAGGCCACAGTTACCCTTGCAGATGCACCGTGCCTGTGATTCAGATTTTGAGGTGGGAGGGAGATGGGGGAGGATAGAAGACAAACAAAGCAAAAACTAGCAGTGTTGGGAAACAGTTTTCCTGCTTAGTTCCTTTGCAGTTGCCTAACATACCCTCAGTAAGCAGGACAAGGGAAGACTGATCTTTGTGTATGAGTTATGTCGGGTACTCCATGCTAAGTGCTGAAGGCAAGTAGTGAAATAATAAGTGGTTTTGGAGAGAGAAATGAATTTAGCTTGACCTATTTAGCTAGCTGCCCTGGTGCATGGAAGAGAGAATGTGGAAGCATGGAAGAGAGAATGTGGAAGTTGCAGTATTGGCAAGGTGACCAGCAGACCTAATTCTAGCAGAAGTTTTTAAGCCAAAGATGCCTAAAGCTGAGAGCATTAAAAGCTGCTGCTGAAGGTAAACACTGTTCAGTGGGAGTAGCAACAACTGTCATTGCCTCTGGTTTTGAACTCTTTACCAAGTGGATAGATCCTGAGAAGTGAAGTAGGTGAGCTGTCCCAAGAATGGGATTGCTAACTGGTCCTGGTAACTGCCTGCAGTTAAGACAGCTAAGTAGTTGGCCAGGTTGGCTGTATAGGGCATAACAGGAAATTTAGGGACATAATAACATCATAAGTTTTTAGCAGCCACTGTCTTTGGAAGTTTCAGTTTTCAGACTGATATTTTGAAGGTCATTTCTAGGCTGAGGATCCTAGAGCATCAGGGCTTTGAGAGGTCAGCAGTGGAGTGGCTGTGATATGTTAAGCCAGTGTTAGCTAGTTCTTTTGTGTTTTCTGATTCACTGAGATTTCATCCTGGTGGGTTGTGCTTTTGCCTGCATGCTTACCATTTTCAACAAGAATTAGAACTCTTGTGCAGGGAATATTATTACAAAAAAGACTTCTTTTTTTGCAAAACTTTCTTCTGGCTCTTAGTGGGAGGATTGATTACTAAATTGTAAGATGAAGATGGAGTTTTGTATAGGTGGTGAGATGAATCATTGTATGGGAGAGAGATTAAAAAGTGCCAAGGGATTTTGGAGCACAATTTCCAATGAAATTCGCTGTACTTCTTTCTCTAGGAATTTATAACTTGTAATTAGACTCTTCTGGCCCCAGAGGACTCCAGGCTGTGGAGAGATCTTTTTCCAGAAGATGATGGTGGTAGAAGATGGCAATGCTTTTACCAGTCTCTGAGTGATTCATGTGAGCTGTTATCTGGCAAGCTTTTGCCTTGGAAGTGATAACATGCCCTCACAGAATTGCTGTTTGATGGCGAGCCACTGTTTACTGAACAGGCGATGGGAGTGGCAGCACAGGGGTTAAAATGTCGGTCTGAAGACAGAAACTCCTTCCTTGGCACAGCTGGGTAGGAAACAGATGTTTGTCTGTGGCTGCAGAGCACACCAGGGCAGTGCTGGCAGGTGTAGCTGCAGTCTCTTCTGTTCTACAGTGCTGGAGACTTGATATATGATGGGAGGGAAGGACCAATTAATTTAAAATGGAATGGGGAAAACCACGAGAACAGGAAGGAAAAACCCTTCAGAGCATTAACACAACAAATAAGGTTTTATTTGGCAGCAGCATTTCAGATTGTCTCTTAAGAACAAATGAAAAATTTCCTCTGCTTTTTGGGTAGTCTTTTTCTGGAAAGCATGACTTTCTGACTCTTGCTTCTTGGATGTTTCTTTGCAGGAATTTGCTTACCAGTAGATAGTAAGATTTGTGGTGTGTGAATGATAACTGAAACACACTTTACTCCTTGAATTGGGTTTTGTTGTGCAGAAAAAGGAGGCTAATGACTCAAAAAGTGAAAATTAAAGGCATGTAATACTCTTGCTGAAATCTGAGGGGAAAACTAATATTGTCATGGAAGTCGTACAGGCTTATGGACAGGTTTTGGGGGCGTGTGGGTTGTTTTGGGGTTTTTAAGGTGTAAGCATCTTTCCTTGTCTGGCATTTTATTATCACTATTTTTAATCACGAATGTGGTATGAGCAGACTTTTTGCCAATCCTTGTTAGTTTTTGAAATGACTTTGCAGGGCTGAACAAGCATAATTATAGGCTTTTAAAAACTCCTCTTCAGGTTGGACTCTGGAACAGTGTCAGCCCTAATGTTCACACTCTGAGAAGGAGGTCTGGGTTGGAAATGGTCCTAGGAACTCCCACGCCTCAGGCTGATAGGAGTAAGACCTGTTATTCTGGTGCCAATATTGGTTACCTGGGGCACTCTCTGCAGTAGCTTAAAATAATAAATTACTTTCTTAGTGCTATTCTGCAGTGACTGTCTTAAAATAATGAGAAAACTGAGTGAATCACAAAGTGATAATCCATTGTTACAAAAAAATTGCCTGAAACAAAATCACAATGTTTGGCAGATGGATCAGAATTCTTCTCATGAAATGCCTTATGACCACAGCTAAAACTCCCAGCTTAATATCCCATTAAGTTCTGTTCACTGAAAAATTCCCAGATGCTTAAATTTTAGGACCAGTATTGGATGCTGTAAGTAAATTACCCTGCTATGCAGGATTCTGGGGCAGTATGGATTCTCTTAACTGGAGGAAAGTGTCTTTCTCTTGGTCCACACTGCTTCTAGGCGACTTAGATCTCATAGCTCTGCTTTCCTAAGGAATTTGTACCTGGGAGTAAAGTGTAAGTTATACATTCTAGTTGAGGTTTTATATCCTTCCCAGCTATAACTTTGTTATCAACCTTAAGTATGTATGGAAGGAAGAAGGTTAAAATGTGATTCTTGGTCTGGATTTCAAGGATCCTGTTATAAATTTATAGAGTATTATGATTTGAATTGTTACCAGTGTGGATGCTATTTCATATAAGTGTGTGTGTATTTATTTTGATTTATAGTGCACTCTGGTTTGACAACTGGAACAAACTATTCTAGGATTAAAAAAATTCTACTGGAGGAGAGTACCTTGCTCTTCACATGTTAGTATCCATGTTAAAGCTCTTAGTAATACACTATTAGTAACCAAATAAAGAACATGTTGGCAATAGAATATGATCATCTTGGTAAGTAGGACTGCACCTATTTATTGACTGATGCCAAACTTGAGGATTTATCCTGTGCTTACATCCCAGAATTATCAGTGTGTATAGGTATACCAGCACAAGATAAATTTTGCTACCTGTGAAGCTGTTCTGTTCATCTGTGTAAGCCAGGCCAGGATTCTGTTTTTTATTTGATTGTTAAAAAAACATATTGTCATTCTTTGCCCTCAGTGAGATCTGATCTGGCCAGGTTTGCAGTAGCACATATGTAGTTGATCACCAGTGTGGTGACTGCAGCATGGCCACCAAGTGCATGAACATGGTTAATCCTTTTAAAGTCAGTAAGATCATCCACCACACAATGGGAAATTCTTGTTTCTGTAGACAAAGGTTCTTTTTCAGAAACAAAGTGAAGAATGTCTGTAATTTTTTTTTTTTTTGCAGATTAGATCTTATGTTGTACTCTGCAAGGAATATTTTTTTCTATTATTGCTACAGGAAAACATAGATTATTAGACTGCAGATGCCTGAATTGCTTCAGATGGGCAAATCTGTTGCCTTATATGTTTAAGTCTGATACAACTGCCTTTTTGTTGGTATTTTCTTTCCTTCAAAATTTCAAATACATGGGGGTGAGTAACAGGGAGAATGCTGATGAGATATTCATGAACTACTCTGCCTGGAGAGCTTTGACTTACTACTCTATAACAAAGTTAAAATCATTCAAATACTAAAAAGGCTAGGAAAGTAGTTCTGCAGTGATTTCAGCTTGCTATATATTTTTCTTTTCTTACCATTTTCCAATATTGTTCTTTGAACACTCCTATGCATTATACAGGTAGTCAGAATATATGTTTTTATATGTGAGTAAATGGTATTTCCTGCAAAGATGAAAGAGGAGAAAAATGTTCTGGAAAGTGACAGTTTGTCCATAAAGGACAAATAAATGAGTCTTCTGTGTAAATCTTTTGAAAAGAGAATTGAAATTCTTTTTTAACTTAAGTATAATGACAACAAGAAAACCCAGTCCAAATAGACTCTGTATCCAAGCCTAGTACTCAGGAGAATTAAGACAGGGCAAATGTATGTGTAGCAGAATATCCTTCCATGAACTTTCCTTGCACTCAGATGCACATGTGCCTGCTTTATTTATGTATTAACTTGAAACAATGAGAGCATAAATACTGCTAGCTAGAAGGATTTTTGTTTTCTTTTTTTTTTTTAATCCAACATCATGAGATGCAGTAAATGCAACTAAATATTTTAGTACCTTATTAATACCTTAGCCCCTGGGAAGCTCTGTTACACCCAGCCACACTCCACAGAGGTGATGGATTTTCAGGAGTGGGTGTGAGAGGGGAAGTGAGACCTGCTTTCTGTTCCTCGCTTTGTCACCCAGCTGTTTGGTGGGCTTGAAGCAGTTGTTTAATTTACTTATGCTTCTGAGAATTTTAGCAGAAAATCTTGTGTCTTAGAGACTTTTAATCCCTCTTTAATATTCGTGCATGCAAATTTATCCAGAGCTGCCATCTGCTCGCTTTTGCAGAACCTGGTTTTCTCCAGGTAACTTGGAACAGGTATGTTTAGTGATACTGCTGACACTCTGGATTTGTGTAAGCAGAGTCTCTGCAAGGAGCTCTAGCTACAACTGCTCTTAGGAAATATGTGAGTCCTATCACAGCTATATAATAGTATCTACAGAACAGGTATGGGAAAACAGTCAAAAGTGTAGTAATCTGAAATCTAGAGTGGGGTTAAACTTGTAGTTCATAAACTCGCATTCTAGATTTGGCTTTGATGCCAGCTACCAGGGAAACTATCTTGAAAATGCAAGTGGATCCTAAGGATCCCTCTGAGGCAGGAATTTGGTTTGACATCTCTTGTCAAAGACGGTGGCCATGCATCCCCTACCATTCTTTTGATGTGGCTGATCAGAAGAGAGTACCATGTACAAAACAAGTGACCCTCTTTCCCCCTCCACCAGCCTGTTTTCTCAGCTGACACTTGACCAGACCTGAACCTATGCAGCCTGTGAGCTTTGGAGGGATAAAAGGACCAATAATGCTGTAGGGAGAGGGACCAGGTCAGATTTTTTTTTTCCTTTTTTTTTAATCTTAACTGATCTATTTCTTTACTGGTTTTGAAATCTTAACCTAATGAAGGAGTGTAAATCATTGTAGAACTGAGACCAATGAGGGAATTACAACCCAAAGTGAATCAAATGCAAACCACAAGGAACTTGTGTTTGCCAAACAGATCTACAGTCTATTTTCAAGGACTGGGGTTTTAATTTTTTTATTACTATTATGCAGTTCCTATGCCCATTTGACCTGATGGGAAATCTAACAAAAATCACGTGGAGCAGTAACAACATAAGAGGTAGATCACAGACTAGGAAAAGACTGGAGAAAATGAATGCTTTCACAAGATTGATGCCTCTTCTCCATCTCCTGCCTCCCGACTATGCACATGCATTAATCTGCTTAGAGGATCAAAAACAAGAGAAGAAAGACAATTGCAGCTCTTGCCAAACCCAGGGAAAGTGGGGAGGGGCGGGCTGGGGGGGAAGGCAGAAAAAAATCCCAAGGCGAAATGAATGACAACCCAAGCAAAAAGCCAACACTTTTGCCTCTGGCAGTCAGGCAGGTTTTGTGAGCTTTTTCCTTTCCCTTGGCCTTAAACTAAATAAATAAATAAGTACATCAACCAGCCTTATTAACAAGGACTAGGAAGCTGGTGGTTGTAATAATATCCCCTCTTCACCTAGAGCAGAAGTTCTATTCTATTTCCCTTCACGTATATGGCAAAGGTCAGCTATTGAGAGCGACTTGTCGTTGCGGCTGCGAGCGTCTGTGTCTCTCTATTACTGGCTACTACTGTTCCAGTCCCAAGCGTGGTGTGTGTGAGGTTTTTGGGGTTTGTTTTTCTAAAGCTTCAGCATCCCAAGCTTATTGGGAGAGGAAATATATCAAAAAAGCAACCCACAAACAAGGTTAAAAGCACAAATAAAGATGGAGAGAGAAATAGAAAGAGGAGGAGAAAAAAGGGGGAGGGGGGGTGATCAGTCCAATTTTCTGTGGAGACGTATTGCATTGTTGGGGCTGTCTGGCGGTGTTCCAGTTCTTCAATTGAAAGAGAATTTCTTTTATTGAATTCCATCCAGAGATATCATAACCTCAAAAGGCTACTATTACCCAGAGGGTTTCAGATGAAACCATCTGAGCGTGACTTTTGAAATGCAAGAAGTCACAATTGTCGTTTGACAACATGGGACCTGTCAAGGCCCCTCTTTCCAGACAGACAAGCTGTTTACATAATCCTTCCACCCACCCTGTTGAGGTGTAAACCCTTCCATTGCTGGCCTTTTTTTTTCCTCAGCAGGTGCAGAATCAAAACAATAATACTGATAATGATAAAAATATCCCTAGTGTACTCCACAAAATCATCCCGTGACTTGACAAGCAGAATTTAAGCATCAGCTTTTTAAGTGTGCATTGGAGGGCAATGGAATGAGCAATTAAAAGACCTCTAGATTTCAATGAATCAGGTTACTCTTCCTGTAGCAGTTATAATAACCCAGAAATGGAGTAGCAAGTCAAAGATCAAGGTGTTGGAAAAAACATTGAAGAAAATGCTGGCACAAACCTTAGTGAAACTGAAGTACAAAAGGTGAGTGGGTGTGATCCTCCAAGCTGGTCAGACACATCTGAGACTCTCAGCTTCCTCTGGGGATGGCAAGAGAGAAAGATGGATGGCCAGTCTTGGTTGGAATCACTGTCATGCACCCTTCCTCTTTGCTGAGTGAGGTGGTGTAGCTGTGAAGGCTTGAGGATGGGTGACATCCTTCCTTCAGCTGCTAAAGGACCACATGTTAGGAGTCTTACTATGGACATACAAAGTTAATTGCCAGTTTAGAAAATTTGCCAGGTCTCCACAGATGTTAAGATAGGGAGTGTGTGTGTTTGTGGGTGCATCTGCACTTTCAACAGATTTTATTTTTGACTGTGGATAGGCTTTCTGTGTGTAGAGACCAAAGTGGAGTTGTAATGATATTCCCAGACTTACTCAGAGGTTTTGACTTGAGAGGAATCAATATATGGGATGTGTAGTGCTGGTCTCTTACTGAGGGGAAAAGACACTTGGAAAAAACAGTAGTCATGATTGGATACAAGCTCTACTTGTGCAGACTGTCTGTTGAGAGGACAAAGAAGTCTGCAGTGAAAAGGGGAGGAAGTCATAAAGCATGCAGTAGGCAGGCTACATAAAACAGTTGGAGGAGGGAAATGGAAATAAATTTCACTAAGATCTGGTAAGAAATAAAAATACATGTGGCATGTGGGTGAAACTGATGGAAAACCCAAATGGAGTACAGCACTCTTCTTATGTATGGTCAAAACATTCCTTGGAGGGGCTAAGGAGCTTGGGTTGGCGGTGGACTAGCTGGTTCAGGAAATCTTGGATTTTGAAACTGGTCGGCAAATAGACAAGCTTCACTTTGGTTGTACTGTGTGGGTGAGAAGGTAAATGTCACTTAGATTCACTGCTCAGTAAAATGTCTGGTGAAGTTTAAAACCCCTTTGAAATATACCTTCAGTTTCATGCCTTTCTAGGGAAAAAGAAAGAAAAAGGAGGGTAAATGAAACATTTGTCTTCAGACAGGAGAGACAAGATGTAGGTGCGATAATGATCATTTTGAGTTCCTCAGTACACCCAAGAATACTTGTAATTTTTGTGCAATGGTGTGTGAGATCAAGACAAGAAGTTTAGTTGAAACACTTGTCTTTAAAGTGTTCTTCAGATCATATGTAGGACAGACTGGTAGGTGTCAGATGACTATAGATATGTGGTAGAATAATGAATGTTGTGTGGAAAACACAGTCTTAGAGGATGATAACATCCTGAAGTTCCAAGAAGCATAAATCTTTCTTTTTTTATGTGCAAAGCAGAAAACAAAGTGAAGAGATGATACAAAGAAGAGCATGAGCATTTACCTGTCTGCAGAGCAGCTTATATTGTAGAAGTACTGCATCTTGAAAAGTGGCCTCAATATAAGACTTTCAAGTGTCCTCCTTGAAACTTCTAGCCTGAAAGAAATGATGCTGGCAAACTGGGAAGACCGAAGAAGGTGAAAGATAAAAAGCAAGTAATACTCTGGTCACTTGCCAAATTAATAGGAGGTACTTGGAAAAGAACACCTGAAGTTTGGGAAAAATAATCAGACTTTCCTATCAGGTCAGAAAAAAATTTAAAGAAAATCATAAAAATTATGTGCTTTGAGGTTGTGTTGGCAAACCTCTCCCCACTGTTGTATTCTCTATCTGGATACTGATAATTTATCAGAGGTTACTTAGAACTGGCCTCCTACTCCAGGTCATTCAGAGGCATCAAAAGGAAAACAGAGAAGAATGCTATGCAGGAAAAATGTGCCCTTAAGCAGTAGAAGTTTATTGATGGTAAAATGCCATCATTTCTTAGGGCTCCATTAAGGAGTTTTGGAACAAAGACTTCTTTAAGACCATTGCAGAACAAGAACTGATGTCTGCTCTCTCTGTAACTACAGGGATGCAGAGGCAGACAGGAGTGCCTGTGCACAGAACTGCACTAGTGAGAGACTTCCTGGGAGAAAAAAGCTGTAAACTTATACTTTGTAATACTGAGTAGCTTTTTCAATTCTAAGTGGAGGAACATATTGATGAGCCTTCTAATAGCACTGTAGTAAACCCTACAGAATCTAGTGCTGTTGGAAATTTGTCAGTATGTAAGATACCATAGCATATGGAACAGATGCTGAAGTCCTGCTGCAAAAAGAATACTAATTCTGGATATGTGCCTGATCCAGATGTGCTTTCATATAAAAAAAAAAAGGGGGAGTTCTAACTATTGCCTTAGAATCCATAGTAAATGTAAATGTACAGAGCAACAGCAGCAAGTATACTAGTGGCAGATTTGCAAGGTGTGTTTGCTCTTCTGCTTCACTTTTAGGTGAGTGTAATTCTATTGATCATGCTTTTTGTTAGGAAAGGAGATCAGGACTTCAGCATTGCTAATCTTTTCTAATTAATGAAAACACTCATATCTCAGTTGCAGTGCACTGTTCTTACAAGCTGTTCCTAGAAGTGTTCTCACAAGCCTGAGAGGGTGAGTTTATGCAAGAGAGCTGTTGAGTAACGCTACCTGTTAGTGTTGCCTATCAGTGTGGAGAGGCATTATTTTTGGATTTGTGATGATTTTGAATGTGAAGACCTGTGGTTTTATTTTTGTGAAGTGTCTCCTCATCAGCAATTGAAAAAAGGTATTATGGCAGAAAATGAATCAACTGATTTTTAGTGGCTGGTGCAAGTCTGCTGCTACAGGTTGGGAGCCTACAGGTGTTAGGCATGAAAATCCCTAAGTTTGGGAATCTGCTAACAAGAGCTTCAAGTGAAACAAGAGCTTCATGTTTCACTTGAAGCTCTTGTTAGCAGATTCCCAGCCACGTGAGTTCAATATCACAGAATCACAGAATATTGGGAGCTGGAAGAGACCTCAAAAGATCACTAGTCCACTCCCCCTGCCCGAGCAGGATCATCTAGAGTAGATCACATAGGAACATGTCCAGATTGGTCTTGAATGTCTCCAGAGAAGGAGACTCCACAACCTCTCTGGGCAGCCTGTTCCAGTGATCTGTCACCCTCACAGTGAAAAAGTTCCTCCTTATATTAAGATGGAACTTTCTGTGTTCCAGTTTGGAACCATTTCGCCTTGCTCTATCACTGGCCATCATGAGAAGAGCCTGGATCCATCCTCCTGACACTCACTCTTAACATATTTATGATTAATGGGGTCACCCCTCAGTCTCCTCTTCTCCAAGCTAAAGAGACCCAGCTCCCTCAGCCTGTCCTCAAAAGGAAGATGTTCCACTCCATCATCTTGGTGGCCCTTTGCTGGACTCTCTCAAGGAGCTGTATGTCCCTCTGGAAATGAGGGGCCCAGAACTGGACACAATACTCCAGGTGAGGTCTCACCAGGGCAGAGTAGAGGGGGAGAAGGACCTCTCTTGACCTACAAGCCACCCCCCTTCTAATACACCCCCAGATGCCATTGGCCTTCTTGGCCACAAGGGCACATTGCTAGCTCACGGTCATCCTGCTATCTACCAGGACCTCTAGGTCTCTCTCTCTTGCACTACTCTCTAGCAGGCCAGTCCCCAACCTATACTGGTCCCTGGGGTTGTTCCTCCCCAGGTAATATGATTAAATCTTGGCCTCGTTGTCAATGAATCTAATAGTTTTGCTGTGATGTTGTTTATCCGATGATCCAACATACCCTGTAGCATTTTGCCACGTGCTTGCTGCAGTCTGGTGCAGCTGTACTCTTAGTCCAGGTGCTCTCTGCAGGGAGTGCTGGAAAACGGGAAGGGAGAAAGTTACTATGAGGTGGGTCTGCTAACTCTGTCAGTGAACTTGCGGGCATTTGTACAAGAGTGTGTAAAACCTGTTTAGTAGATAGAAGGTGGCAGTCAGCTGCTGAGTACTGCTGTTCTCCTGCATTCCTCAACTGCTGCAGAGCTGCTTCAGGGCAAGGAGGTGGAGACAGTGAAACCAGAGAGAGGGCTCTTACAGCTGGAGTTGTGGGAGCATCTCATCTCTGTGGCTGAGAGACTGTGACTCGGCATTAGCAAAACAAAGGCATCTTTCCAAGCCCCTTGCGTTCCTGCTCTGAAACAAGCCGCCCCTGTACTCTGTGCTGGAAACGGGCATGTTGCAGCTCAGTCTATGACTCGGTGCATGTGTCATGGGATGTGCAGGAGATGAAGCTGCTTTGTGCTCTACCTCCTCCAACAGACCATCTTGGCCAAGGTTTCATGTTTGAAGAAGCCTGGTTCTCTCTCTTCTGATCTTGGGAATGAGCCTGTCTGCTTCTGGCGTGTCAATGTCTGTGGCACTCCTTCATTGATCAGTCACAGCTAAATGAGAGTTCTTGGAGGCAGTGGTGGATTTTGTGTGATGCATTTCCCCCCTTCAGATGTTAGAAACCATTTATTCCCAGAGGCGAGAATGAAATCATTAATTTTGAGGCTTGTAAAACTAAGAAAGAACATGCGAATTTATAGCTATCCTTATGAATATTTAATCAGCACCTCTGTGTATTTTTTATACCTTTCCATGCAATAATTTGTGGATAAACTGCACAGAAACACTGTTCAGCATTGTAAGATAAAATGGTCAGTGTCTCTGGATTGAGAACAGCAGGGTTGTTTGTTGGGCTGGGGTTTTTTTCTGTGTTGATACTGCATAATCTATCTCCTGTTTAGTGAAGTATTTCACAAAACAAAATTAAGTACATGGGAGATTCCCACATTTATGAGTGATGTTAGCTGGACCTTTACTTTCTGAGCAAAGAGTTTAGAGACATACTAGAGGAAACCTAATTTGGGATTGATGGTTTTGCTGATACAAGAATCTCTCATTTGCAAGGATTTAATCTTGGGATGAGCACAGCAGGTGTCAGCCTTCAAAAATGAGAGTAGACTGGAGAACTGATGCTTTGAAACGGTGGATATATATTTTTTTTCCTTTGATAAAGTTGAGGTGATGTATCTTGATCCATGGCAGAGCCTCTTTACTGAAAGAGTGTGGGTTGCAGGATTTGCAGTAAAAAAGTAAAGGAGGGGGTGTAAATGTTACATCTGTTATTGTGCAGAGTACTCTTTCTGTGGTCTAAGAGAGGTAGCCTCATCCTGTGGAATAATTCCTTTCCATCACCATTGAGCTTTCAAACAGCAAGGAAATATTCAATGTGTTTTTTGCCTGTTTGTGGGTTGCTTTTTTTCTTAAAACTAGAGATCAAAACATCCATTACCTACTACCAAACAGAGTGTGTCCATGTGCAGTGTCAAAAGATGTCTGAAAATGTCTTATTCCTTCTTGTCTGGTGGAAATATATACTGAGGTAATCTTTGGGTAAAATAATTCAGTAGGAAAGGTGGTGCTTGGGATGAGAAGGGGTCTCTTAAGCCCTGGTCTGGATGAGCCTTCAGATGGAGCCAGGAGACACGGCTTTGCGCTGAGTAACACGTGTTGAGATCTGATCAAACAGGACTCACATGGAGTTTCATGGCAGCAGGTTACTCAGCTCATTTGATCATAATTCAAGCCGTTTGTGTAACTAATGATGCTCTCAGATGTTTGGCAGGGTAAACTAATCAGCCATTTAACAGCAGCACAGCTTCTCTGCGGCTCAACATGGATCCGAGGAATTCGGCTGCAGTCAAAGATGCAGCTCCTATCTCTGTGCATTTCAGCTAGCTGTGTGGTTCAGTAACCTTTCAGCAGACCTATCTATATAACAAATAGTTCAGCAGGAAGAGAGAACGTGCTTGGGGAAAGGCATTCTTGGTCAGTTGCTGCACATCTGGTTTAGTGTCTGTATGGTGAGGCAGTGTACCAAGTCAGCATGTGTTCTGCTAATTCTGAAACGGTGTGAATCAAAGAGGCTCGTGGATGAATGACCCGTGATGTGGTTTGCAGGTTTTGTAAGTCTCTCCTGTTAATACAAGGCCACTCCAGGTTAAACAATCACATGTACGTTGCCTGAAAGATGAACCTGGTGATATAGTAGCTGGTTTTCAGCTTTTATATTTCAACTGCTTTTTTTTTTTTTTTTTTTCTTGCCCCATCCCCTTCCTTCAGGGAGGACTGATGAGACCTACTGGCCCTCAATAACGTGTTATTATAGCCCAGATCCTTTTCTGTTATTAATAGGTGGGACTCTACAGATGTCAGTGCAGCTGCATTAGTTCATGTTAGTAAGGAATATAATTGCCTGATACATTTCCAAACCAGATTTCTTCCTATATTTGGTGAAGAGCTAAGCCTGAAAAACTTTTATCTTTAAAGGTAAAAAGCTACCCTTGGATGTAAAGGGCCCAATCCTATCAATAAACCATTAAGCAGGTTGAGAGAGGCTTGGGAAACTGGACATTAGAGAGAAGTTGAGGAATTTTTTATTTTTCATTTTTAAAAATATTACAGGAAAGGTGCTGGTACATTCCTAGTGCCACCAACTACACGCCCATCATATTAATGCTGTGCAAGCACACATATTTTGACAGTGTGTTACTTTGTCCCTGGAATAAAAAATAGAGGTATATTTAATGACAAATTTTGGTGGTAGCAAGATTGCTGTAAAGAAAAGGAGTTAGGTAGATTAGCTGGATGACTAATTCACCAAGAAAGCAAATCTGCCCTTTAATGGGATGATGATTTTTCCTAGTTTCAAATTTTAAAAGCTTCATTTAAGTTTCAGTGCAATATATTTGATAGAAAAAAAAAGGAATATGTTTCCAATAAAATTAAAATCCTTAAAGGTTTCTTTTTGACTGCTGTTTCTGCTGTAAACAGGGGCTATTTATTTATTCTTTTGTTTGGTCTCTGATACACTTACAGAGGAATAGCTGCCTGCAGGACCCGGGTATAGTTTGCATACTAATCCTTTTTGTAATTGATCTTTTCAGCTTGCTTATGCGTCGTGGAAGGTTGTCAGCCGCTTCTTTGAAGTTAACTAATGATCGTGCAGGCAGAGAATCTGCCGTGGGAGCCAGGCTCTCCCCGGTGCGGTAGCAACGCAGCTTCCACATGCTGGCGCTCTCCTGTTATCTTTTGCCGTGTCATCCAGGTGAGCTTTGGGCATTGCCACCCGTATCCCGGGGAAAAGCCAGGCTCACCCTGTTTCCCAAAATGGAGGTAAAAAAGAAAAGGCAGTGAAGCAGTCAAAAGTTGGCATATTTGCCATGCAGAGGGCAGCTAGCTGGCATTCCTCTATGTAATTTGCTCTGGTAGACTTAAAAAGTCCAAAATTAGGAATAGCCTGCTCTTTCTCATTTGAATATTCACAACAAAGCTTATGTAATTGAAAGTTGATACAGGAGAGGATAGACTGGCATCTGTGGGAATCTTTCTGCTGACCAGGTTGGAGTTTTTGTTGGCTCTTTGAATCCATCTGTAGCCAGATATTCATTGTAGAGGAATTTTTGGGGATTTGGTTTGGGTCTGCCCCCCACTGCCATGCTTCCTTTTACCACACTCTGCCAGTATATGTCTCTAATAAAACCCTCATGTGCCAGCTTTGGAATAGATCAGCCTGTCTCACTTTATTTCTTCTTTATTTTTCCATTTTATCTTTATTTCTCTTCTCTTGTCTGTAAGTACTACAGCAGAGCTCTTTTCTCTGCTCTAGTCACCCTTAACCCATAAAATAAACTACTTTTAAAAGGATGGGGAAGAAACAATAATAGATGGTCTAATAAAAGATACTGTCTCTCCCTACAAGCCTTCTTTCACTTCAAAACAATACAGCAGTGTGATAAAATAAACTGCTGTTGCCATATGTTTTGCTGAAGAATCCCTCCCCCTTTCCCAAGAGGTGATGCAGTCACGGTAGTGTTGAATTTGGAATAACTGAAGGCTGACCTTTAGAGCTCTTAGTTTGGAAATTGACCATTCTGGCGTGTTCCAGTAAGTATTCTTTACTGACAGCCAAGATAATTTCAGTGAGAAAGGAGTGAATATATATGTATCTCTATATATATGGTTATTTACTCATGTCATCAACAGAACACTGTTGTGGTCTTCCTTGCTTTTCCCAGGTCTCTTATTCATCTGGAATAGATCTTGCTGAGGCAGAAGTGGGCTGTGGGAGGATGTTGGAGAGGAGGAGGAATAGTGTGGTTTCTCCATCACTCTTGCTATTAAGCTGAAGCTGTGTCCACATCTGGTTCTTACTTCATGTGCCACTACCACCATGTGAGAGCAGCACCTTCATGACAGATAATTTGCATTCTGGAGCCAGCTTGGCATAGCACCTTTTTTTTTTCCCTACTAATATACTTCAGGGTGGGAAAATAGGGGTTTGTTTTTAATTTTCTGTTGTGTATTCACAGTAGATAAGAAATCTGCTTATCAATCACAGCACGAACAAGCTTGCAATTTTAATATCAGTTAGCAGCCAAGGTAAACTCGGCATTTGTCAGTTGGTGTTCATGCAGACTTGCTAACAAGTATTGAAGTTCTATTTTCTAGGATGATACTGTATAACAATTTTGATGTATTAACTAAGGCTTGATTAAAAGAGCATTCATTTTCAGAGGGAATACTTTCTAAATCTATAGGTTACCTGGAAACATTGCTTAGTTTTAATTGTAGTTCATCCTTATGTGTATTTGGCTACCACTGATGGTCAGTGAAAGGATCAGGAAGCTCTCTAGGTTATGACCTTCCACCCCCGAGTTTAACACAGTGCTGACTGGGTGGCTGTATGAGGGCACTAGTGTAGCACTAGCAAGTATGTTCTGCACTGCCTGCTAATACTGTATGTTCATTACCTGTCACCATAGAATCATAGACTGGCTAGAGTTGGAAGGGACTCCCAGAGGTCATCCAGTCCAACCCCCCTGCAAGAAGCAGGGACACCCCCAACTAGATCAGGTTGCTCAGGGCCTCATCCAACCTGGCCTTGAACGTCTCCAGGGATGGGGCATCCACCACCTCCCTGGGCAACCTGTTCCAGTGCTCCACCACTCTTACAGTAAAGAGCTTTTTTCTGATATCCAATCTAAATCTCCCTCCCTCTATTTTAAAACCATCACCCCTTGTCCTGTCACAACAGGCCTTACTGAACAGCCTCTCCTCATCTTTCTTGTAGGCCCCCTTGAGGTACTGGCAGACCGCTAGAAGGTCTCCCCGGAGCCTCCTCTTCTCCAGGCTGAACAGCCCCAACTCTCTCAGCCTGTCCTTGTAGGAAAGGTGCTCCACCCCCCTTATCATCCTTGTTGAAAACATGTTGAAACAAACCCCAGACATGTGTGGTACCAGGTACCTCTCTGCCTGTGGGACTTGGGGGCAGATTTTCAAGGAGTTACTATCAATGCTCAGCCTCTGGGAAATTTGAACCTGCCAGATGGGCTTCCTGGGTTCTTCCTTCTGAGCACTGGTAAGGGAAATGCTCTGGCAGGGAATATGGGAAACAGAACCCTTGCACACTGCAGGATTGCAGTAGACAAAGAATTACATTTCGTTGTATCGTGAAGCCTTGAGCCTTTAGAAAGGTCTTGTAATGCCAGAGGAAAGATTAAAATTGCAAAAGAAAATTGTACACTTATTTTTAACAGTCATTTGCACTTTGCTATTTGCTTTTCACAGATTCTTGGTTTTGTTAGTGGCATTTGGGGATAGGGAGCATCATCTCTGATGGTAGAGCTGCCCAGTAGTGTCAGGTGGAAAATTCTTACATGTCTAAAATTTTTCCTTCCTTCTTCAGTTCTGGAAGAAAGACTTTTTACTAACAGTCTTTTTCAGGGCAGCATTTTATCTGTTCTTCAACTACTGCAGGAAGGCTACTAATTGCCTACCTTGCCTCGTTGTGCCTGATGGTAGAGCTGAAGCTGTACAAGGCTCTGCTGGCATGAGGGTCGCTGTTCACAAAAGTGAGTGAGAACAATCTCTTCTCTTGGAAGAGAGCAAACAAAACTTACATGCATCTTTGCTGAACTGACTACATCCAACTTTGGAGTTGTTAGATATTTACTAAACAGTCTGTGGCACCCAATCTGAAGTATTTTCATAGCACACTCATCAGGCTTTACTGTCAAATGTAGAATAAATGGTAGGAGGTAGGTGAAGAAAAAAATAATCTGGATTTGATACAGGCATGGGTCCCCAAGAATATGATAATTTGGGTCTTTCTTCCTTTTCCCTTTCATGGGTCAGTTTGATTCTTCTGATTCCTTTTTCTTCCTTATATAGTACATCTTTTCCTTTCTGAATTGGGATTTTCTTCCTCTCTGCAGCATGATGCTGCTGACACTGGCCTGTGGTGATTCTGGGCTTTCCTGGCACTGCTCACTGAGATAAAAAGCGACAGCCCGGGAGCCCCGTGGTGTGTTCCAGAGCTTCCAGCCCGTGGCACAGAGCAGTATATCAAACACCAGCAGGCCAACCCCTTTTTGTTGCATTAGCCAGTCAAGCATTTTGTGCTGCTGAATGTCATCTTATTTAACATTTTGTTAAACAACTTCTAAAGGTCTTAACAATATGACAGATGGGCCATTGAATGGGTGCTTTAATGGCTGAGCATTAGTTTGCTTTGGTTTGATAGTGTTTATTGTTAGTTAAGTACTGTTTAAATAAATCAGTCTTCTCGCTCTCCTTTTTACAATGCAGACGCATTCAAGAGAGCGGTTGAGTTCTCTTGTGGTGGGTGTGCATTTCAGTCTGTCATGCAGACATGATCTATGTTGGTCTCATTTCCAGTCAATCTCTGCCTCATAGGATATGACTCTAAGGTCTGGATCATGTCTGTAAAGGCTAAGGCATTTCTTATGGATTCTGCCAAGTGGATACTGGAGCTACTAAGAAGATAAGCTAAGATATAATTTGGATTTATTTTTTTTTTAGCCTTCTTTCAATTACAAACTTCATTGCACTTTGTCCTGTCTCTGCATTTTTTTTCCTTAACCCTTAAGCCATGAGTCCATGTGACGGTGACAGACTGGGGGGGAACCATATTCCTTCCAAAGGTGAGAAAAACAAATAAAGCACATGCCTGCAGGCTGTCTCTTTGGTCCACACAGAAATTTCCTTCCTGCAAGAAGCAGACAGCTTCCTCCAATACCCATGTGCCATGCTGGGCACACTTGGTGTGCCCAGGTACAGAGCCTGACTCCAAGGCAGGGGTGTGGACAGACAGTGGTGGGTGGCAGGCAGAGCATGCTCTATCTGTAGCTAGTCCAGAGACTTCTTTCACATATGGTCACTGATTTCTATTACTGAGGTATTAAGGTGCCTTTTGCCTTTGGTAAGTACTGAAATGCTGAAATTAGAAGTTATGTATATTGGATTTCAAGGATTTGATGTAGATGTCCTCTTACATACTGTGGCAAGGCATGGACAGGATTTCTTTGCAGCAACTTCTTTGCTCTGTCAAAATTGAAGGACAAATGTTGGAAAGGGGTGAATCTGGGAATAAAATCTTTGGCATGTCAAAGAGAAGCCACCTCCTCCTTGCTGCAGGTGGGAGGTTGGGAAGCAGAGGAATAGCATTTATTCCTAGAAATAGCTGCCATCCCCAGAGGTTCTCTCTCATCAGTGGAGTCCAGCATGGGCCACTGAGTTCTGTGGCTTCAGCCAAGCGTGGGCTATTTCACAGCTTGCAGAAGTCTGATGTCCGAGTAAACGTTGCTGATTTTTGCATTTGCAAAGAGCTTGCACTAGCAGTAGAAGTTTTCAAGCCACTGAGAGGAGTCACAGAGGTAGGAAATGTAAGCAGTATGCCTCCTCATCTTTCTCTGACTACACGTGGTAATGTCAAGTACCTGTCAGGATTAGTCCTCTGTGTGAATATGGGTATCAGCAGTGTGTTTCCAGAATCTAGAAAAAAAGATACAAGATCTGCATCAGAGTCATAGATTTAGCATGGCTATTGTTATTTACATGGCTTGTTTTTGACTTCTGGGGAATACTGAACTGACTGTAGCATTCTAAAGTATGGAAAGGCTTCATGTTTTTCCTGGGGCAACTGTGAATTCACATCCTTGGTCAAATTTTTGGTCTGTGGTGGTTATTACAGGTCCACATTTAACAGTAGAAGGTAACACCTCAGGTGTTTGAAGCTGTAAACACAGCTCATCAGTTTCTTATTCCCTCTGCTGTCTCCCATGGCACAGTTATCCATCATTTCCTTCATCCCTAGTGAATCCTTCTCGTGGATTATCACTTGCACACAGGTAGTCAGATATGTTTAATCCTGGTGATGTTTTTGTTTCGGAGGAAAATGTCAAGACATAACTAAAGACTGTTCACACTCTACAATCCTTAGGGGCTGCAGCTGTCCTTGTTTGATTTCTGCAAGCCTCGGTTTGGTACACTGAAAGCATAGTGCAAGCTGCAGTAATAGCAACATATAGTATTTCTCTGGAAAGGCCCAGAAATTGCAGAGATAAAATTCTGTCTTCTGATGCTCAGTGAACTGCTGGGTTCAAGACCCATCCAAATTTAAAGTGAATCCCAAAAGTATCTTTTAGAAGATGCTGTAGCATCTCCTCTGAATCAAGGACACAAGAGAAAATTGGTAGAAGCTGGACCTTAAATTGCAAAAATTAATGGGAAATTAGTATTACTTTGTTCCACGGTGGATATTTGTACTAGTGATTTCAGTATTTTGTGATACATATTTGTGCAACTGGGGAAGGAAATACAGTTTTGCTTCTGAGGCTGTGGCCCACAATATTTGCCCACAATATTTGAGCATCAGCTCTTCACTGGGCAAATGGGGGCTGATTTACTAATTTAGTCGGTGAGGCAGGGGCTCTACTTTATTAAGCATCTATACCATTTGTAGTGTAATGGTGTCCTGGTCCTGCTTTAACCATTCAGGCATTTCTCAGGGACAAATAGCTGTAATACATTTGTTCTGATTAATTTGCAGACTGGCTTTTTTTTTTTTTTTTAATAATTCCATCCCTCAAATTTTCAAAACACTGATCTGAAATAACAAAGTGTTACAGATGAGGTCTTCTGATTATTGCCCTTTAAAGCTCTTTTTCACATGGGCAGGCTTCAGAAAAACCCATTTTACTCAGAGAAATTAGGTTTCTGGTTAGCAGAAGCCCTAAATAGACATGAATTACAGGAACGTCCTTTGAAACCCCACACAGTACTTGTTTCATTAAATCCCATGAAGCGACCTTAATTTAGTGGAACACTGGATAGGTTGTTCTTTTAACCTATTAGCACTCTGGCCAGTCCCATAAACCATATTCATGGATGATTCCATCAAGAAGGACAACAGTGGGATTAATATTATTTCAGGATACAGTAAATGCCACAATGATGAAGCTGTTTAAGATCTGGTGCTCACTGTGTCACAGTGAATGCATTGACATTTACTCTGCTATCACTTCATTTCCAATATTCCTTCCAAATCAGCCGATGCTAATGTTTCAGTGTGTGTGCAGAATACAATTCCATCAGGGCTAGGGATGAGGAGAAAGGGGCTTAAAGCAAATATCTTCTCCCTTATTCCATTGGCCCCCTCCTTTCTCCCTCTCACCCCAGCATGGCAAATGGCTTGTCTGAGACAACTTTAAGCACAGCCAGGGAAGAGCAAACACACAGGTGGAAGTGCCAGCAAACTGGGGTCTTGATGTTGTGGGAAGAGTAGGAGCATGTGCCATCTTACTTGTGTCTGATCTGGTCTAGGTGCTAGTTCAGTTACAGATTTCTCATCCCAAGTGTATAGGGCAGGGGGAGAGCCCCTTTGCTCACACTGTGGCAAAGAACCATCTGTTTTCACAAAACAAGGGAGCCACCCACTCCCTCACTTTTCCTGCTACAGATAGATGATCATCTATCATCTGTACAGGCAACAGACACTACTTACATACAGACCCCTTTGCCACTGTTCTTGAACACCAGGTTCAAGGTTTTCCTGCCTTTCCTTCCCCAGCAGCTCTGGAGCATCAGCAAAGTGTTGCAGGGTGAGGGTGTTCCAGCTGTAATTCAGTGGAGAGAAACATACTGTTCTAGAGAGATTCACGCGGGAGCCAAACCACTGTGACTCAGGCTCTGTAGGAGCCTCTCTTTACGCTGTCAAAAAAACAGGATCCCAAACTGCCTTGCTGCTGTTAGCACAGGAAACCAGCTGCAGAGCAGGGTTTTAATGCAACTTTCCCTAGGCTTAGTCTGTTCAAGCAGTATTTCTTCATGTGGTTGAAGAGGTACTGAGAGGAGTGAGGAGAGAGCTGGGTAGGACGGATGTTGCTGTGTGCTGCTGTCAGCCGTGCTGCGTGGCAGCAGATGGTCTCCTCAGGTTCCTCTGTCACATTCAGTTGCAGTACAGGGGAGAAGCTTACCCAGCTGGCTTCTCTAATCATGGCTACTCCAGCAAAATCCTGGAAGCAGGAAGGTTCTGGGACTTCTGGAACCCAGCACGTTAGAGGTGGTACAAAGTGTGATTGCTGCTGCTGCTCCTGAACCCATGCATGCATGGGTAAAACAATTCCAACAGGAGCATTTAAATGTAAGGCCACCTTGGGCACAAAAAGGTTCCTGGGCTGAAAATTTCTGGAGGCCAGGAGACACAGAAGGCAACTATTTATACACTGGTCTCATTTGTATAGTCTTTGGTAGGCTTTCTGTGTTGGCCACTACTAGATGGTCAGAGCTGGTTATTTGCTCTGATTTGGTGTGATTATTCTTATGCTGATGAATGACCAAATAGCAGGTCTTTTAGTGAAGAAAACAGGCATTATGAGCACAAAATAAGGAGCTGAGGAGAATTAAGCAGCTGTGAAGACTTTGGGCTTGTTGGAAGCATAGGAGGGCTTAGGGTTAAGCAGGTCTATTGGATTTGGGTAAAAATTATTGTAAACTTAGTAGCACTTGAGAGACAAACTATTGCTTTCTGGCTTTTGCCCCTGCCCTAGTCCTCTTCCCCTTTGCTTTGCAGACTGTTGTTCTGGGTCACTAGGTAGGTGATGAATCCCCCTTTGTCTCTGCAGTAGACACATTCTCTAATGCAGAGCAACAGTATGCACAAAAGAAGAGGAAGCACCAGCTTTGGGCTTTTAAACATGTCAGAGACTTCTCATGGGCCATGGGTCAAACCTCACTGCAAAAGCAAGTGGAGAAAACAAATGCAGAGATTTTAATGAAATCAGTTTGAGCTGTTCTGAGGAATCCATCTAGAAACCAGAACTGATATTTGAAGGGGTCCAATTTTTTTTCCCACAGGTAGGAAATACAAAATACAGGGAAAGAGCTACTGAGTCTGGTCTCGCTTTTGCAAACAATCAGGGTAGAGCTGTGGAAATGCAGTGCTTGTACTCATGTAAATAGGAAACATGCTGGATGGTACTCTGCATGATGGAAATGATTGTGCCTATCTGGGTAATCTTTCATTTGACTGATTCATTTTCATGATTCAGTAAAGCTAATTGGATACATGAACACATTATTTGCAGTTAGAGCAAGTAGAAGCCCTATTGTGTGCCCACTTGAGATTCTAGAGTAAGTAGTCTTTGACACTGACTCAGTCTTCCCTTGACTGTTTCCTAGGTTTAGATAAAGATGTGCCTGAGGTTTTACTGGAACAATGTTGGATGAGGATAGACAAATATCTGAACTGTTAAGACAAAAATCTGTCAAGAGTGGTTTAAATGTATTTTTATTATATTTCAGGGCACAAGTATGGACTAACATAAGCATTAAGCAAAATGTGTGCTAAAGAGAACTTCTTCCTAAAGCTGCAGTTCATTACTGGGCTTTGTTACAGGCCCCTGACAAATGTGTTTGTTCCTGAAAATTTCCTGGTGGGAGGGGAAGATCTGGGAGGTCAGCCACCAATTCCTAAGCAGCTCTGTCCTGGGCTTAGTTTTGGTGTTTAGGTAGAGGTGCTATGTAGAAACCTGTATGGGATTGGTCCTGGGAAGGGATCACAGGTGGCAGCAGAGCACATCTGGGTGAGTGTCTCAAAGAAGAAGATTGCACACGGTCTGCTGAAATCTTCAATCCCCTTTTCATAGGGTGTCAAGAGAAATGCTCTGCCAGAGCTTGTAGCATTTAATTGTATCACCATCTAACCTGGTTACTGATACCTGTGACCGATGCTACTAACACCTTTGCTCTCCATTTGGAACAAAAAAATAAAAATATGACATATTCCACTTTAAAGGCTTTCATCACACCCTGAGAACTCAAGAAGCTCAGATGCCATTAGCAGGGAAGTGCAAAATTACAGATTATAAACCCAGACAAACAGCCTCTTTCTACCACTCAAATACATTGGTCCTCAGTATTTTGACAAGGGGTTTAATCTCCTTTTCATAAGGGGAAGCTATTCAGTGAACCACAAAAATTGAATAGATTTTGGAGTCTATGTAAACATAAAACTGTATGAATTTGGACTCTCTTTTGTGTAAAGCTTTTGGATCCCTGTAAACCATTTTTTTTCCTGCTACAGGTGAGCCACGCTCTTTGCTGTACTGGACTTCAAGGTTTGCATTGCAGTTATTTTGGAAGGGAGGCTGGTATTTAATTTGCTTCTTGTGGCCAGAGTCTGGAGAAGGATTGCAATGGGGGAGTGGTTAAGAAAGGGCATTTCAGGCCTAGGTCCTGGAGAGAGGCCAGAAGACAGATGAGGTGACCTCTCTTTACCCTGTTGTCTGTGTTCCTATGCTTGTATTAGGTTTTGAGCTCCCTTGAAGGGCACCAGCACTTCTAAGCTATTGGTAAGCTGGAAGTTGAAACACAGTGCTTCTGACAAAACTCTGTCCCATTTTGCAGGGATCTGAGTGCTGAAAGATGCTGTACATACATAATATAAGATATCTGATATCAAAGTTGAGAAATTATATTGGGCTGTATGAAGGATATTTCCCTGAGATAGTTTCATAGCCTTTCCCAGTGCAAGAATGCCTGAAAATAAAAGTATGCTGTGAAACACTGGTTTGCATCATCAGTATTTCTTGCTAGGAATTCTCAAGAATATCCCAGCTCTAAGTGTTGACAGATTTAATCCTCTGTGTTTTACAGCAACAGACAGTATTGCTGTAGTTCTAAGACATAACAAAGAGAGAGGCCTCATGGAAGTCAGGTGTATTGACAGTCTTCTAATAAACTTGGTCCTGTCAGTGATGTTTGCCAGTGGCTTTGTGCCCTTGACTCAATCCCTCTGACTGAGATTCCTCATCTACAAGGCAATCTCAGAATACCCTCAGTGAATGCCATTTCCAAAGCCAATAGTTACAGTTATTTTCCTCTTTAACTACAGGACGTGGTCAGATTGCTTTGAACCACCACCACGTGATTCCTTTTTAGAAGTTTGTCAGTTTCCAGCTGAATAGATACAACATCTCATACATGTATTGACTTTTAACCTTTCTGATATTTAAGCTGCATTCAGCTTCTAACAAGTCTTCTTCGTGATGATGGCATTTGGAGCAGTTTATCGTTCCAGAGCGGAGACTGCCCGCAAGAGCACGGCCGAGACCTTCAAAAACGCAGAAAGGAGAGGTGGCCAAGCACTGAATTCCTGTCTGACTTGGCAGTGCTCTTTAGACTCCCCTGAAAATTGAAGCCTAAGGACCTAGATCATGAAACAAAAAAAGCCAGCTTTCCACCATGTGGCAGATCAGTGCAGGGTTACTCTCTCTGCTGGGTATCTCCAGCCTTATTTCCTGCTCACAGGGGTCTGTTTGCACATGCTGCTCCCATGCTAGTCCTGGCCAGGTAATCTGTACTCTCTGCAGAGACAAAAGACTACACTGAGGACTAACTGTGAACCGATTCTTCAACCCTGCTGCCTTTCTCAGCACAGTTAGCACTGAAAGCTCTGCTGTGTCCTTTGCTGTGTGAGGTTTTCACCTTTGGTTTTGATTTACTTCCACATCAAAAGATCCAGCTAACTTCAATCGCCTCCCATATTTTCTGTGTTATCAGCCCTACTTGGAGTTATTTAATCCAAACAGTTTGTTGGATGCTCGGTGATAACATGCTGTAGAGACCTTGTGGAATTTGATGGGAGCAGGATCATGCTCATAAAGGTGCCTGACATTTGTTGGTAAAACAAAAGGGGTAAATTTTCTGGGTGCCAGATGGTCCATGGTTATACTTACTGTCAGCAGCACGGGATGTTTGTTGCATATGCTTAGTGTGTAACTGCAGATCTTCAGTATCTGATTTCAATAGAACTTCTGCATTTGAAGGGTAAAGCGAGGAAAGGGTTTGTTTCATCTTGAAAGGATGGGTCTTGGAGAATAACTTGCATTTTTTACAAAAAGTGACATTTTGCTTGTTTAACAGAATCTTGCAAGTTTGAGCACTTCATAAACATATATTGTAAATAATTTCTTGGCTTCTTTTAGTTCCATATTGTGAAGTGATATTTGCATTGCATTACCATAGTATTAAATTCCTTGGTGACCGGTTAATTAAAAATGGAGGTTAAAGCAGCCTTTTTATAAAATAAACAATAATTTAGTAAGCTGAAAGTGTCAGGAAAATTCAGTGGAGTAAAGAGAAGTGGGTTTTTGAAGTCCAGAATTCCCTATATGTGTGGAAGCATCTAATATTAGATCCTTACTCTAAGTGCCTGAGTCACACAGCCCTGTTAAGTGACTCCATGGGCACTTTTATAAGGGCACTCCAATGTGGAGGTGGTGAAAAATAGTGTGAAATCAAACCGAAAGTCTTTTGTGTCTTTTCAAGAGCCTGAAAGGCAGCCAGGCACTTTTCAGCAAAGCAGCCCGTTACTGTGCTAACATCAGACAAGTAATTATGTTGATTGCAACAAGGAAGTCTGTTCACTGCATGCTCCAGAGGTGGGCTCTTTCCAATGTGGCTGTTAGATACCTTACATAGTCATTACACTTTCTTCTCTGGGAATATAATAATTCAGATTAATTTCTGCTTATTTCTACCAGATACAATGACCTTTCTTCCTTCTCACTTTACTTTGCAGAAGGTCATTGACTCATGACTGCTGCTCACAAAACTGCTGATCATTTGTTGGTAGCCGTGCCATCTGCCTCCTCACCAGCAGACTGCCTTCACATACTGGAAAGCAGATCAGCTAAAGGCTGTTGGAGAAGGCAGGCAGTCACCACGGTGAAGTGCCACACTTTGCTTGTGTCTCTTGCAAAGGGTGAAGTACATCTGCACCGCCTCTGTCTTGAGGGAAAAGACTGCTGCATCTGGCAGAAATTTGCTTTGGGGCAGAGGAGTTCCAAGTGCTAGCTCTTACCCTGGAATTGGTTCTCGTGCTCGTTGAGAGCAATTGAGAGCTTTCTGCTAATTTGGAGGGGTTTGTGTTCAAAGCAGCTGTAATGCAGTGGTCCACAATGAGAAACAGTTGAGCCTTCTGCATGTACACAACCTATGTTTTCCAGTTATTTTCTTACTGGTATGTAGAAACAGCTATCTATCTTGGCTTAGCTCTTCAAAACTTTGGGCTTCTTAAATTTATCTCTGGTTGTCATGGGTGAAACCACTGATACCAGTGTGATTCTTAGACCAAGTAGGAATGACTTTAAAACACACATAGATGTAGCACTTAGGGACACGGTTTAGTTGCAGACCTGGAAGTGTTAGGTTTGTGGTTGAATGAAGTGATCTTAGAGGTCTTTTCAAACCTAAATAATGCTATGACATCAAAGTTCTCCTGGGTTTTGATTTTTACCCTATCAAAACTAGTTGCTTATTTTCAAGAGATTAGCTGACCCAAACAGTGCATCCTGCTAAGCAGTAGCCCAGTTGACTGTCCTGGATCTCAGCCTTGTTTTTAAATGTACCATGTCAAAGTCAGTCCATACAGCTGTTTTGCTGGTTGCATCATATTTAGCTGCAGAGGTGCATGGCAGTGCTCCTTCCCATGGAATGGAAACGCTGTATTTTACAAAAAGGAACAGGATGATTTCCTGTTTGAGACAACCTGAGGATTAATGGGTCTGTCAAGATCCATAATCAGCGGTTTAGCAGAGCTGACACATGAAAGGACCGCAGTGGTATGTGAACCACCTTCAGGCTCCAAACTATTTCTGTACTTCAGTCCCAGAGAGCTGAATGAACATGAGCTCAGAATTCAATTACTTTCTCATCAACCCCAGGAGACATCCATCTGCATGCCAGGAGAGACCATTGCTGAGCAAGAGCATAGTGCTGCCCTCGTGGAGGACCCCATAGCAGGACACACTTGCGTCCTCCAGAGGCTGTACATTTGTCTGGAAAATGTCAAAGATTTCTGAGTACCTCATGACAAACCTGTAGTTTTCAGCAGTATGTCTGGTACAAATCAGAATATTTCCAGTTGGAAGGGACAGTGATCTTCCAACTGCTTGACCACTTTGGAACTGACCAAAAGCTATTGCCCATTATTAAGAGCATCATCCAAATGCCTCTTAAACACTTACATCACTGGGTTGGGGTATAGACCATCTCTCTAGGAAGTCCAGTGTTTGACAACACTCTCTGTAATGAAGTGCTTCCTCATGTCCAGCCTCCCCTGATGCAGATTTGAACCATTTGCACACATCTTATTATTGGATCCCAGAGAGGAGAGCTCACCACCTCCCTCTCCACTTCCCCTCCTCAGGAAGCTGTAGAGAGCAGTGAGGTTGCCCCTCAACCTCCTCTTCTCCAAACTAAACAAACACAAAGCCCTTTGCTGCTCCTCTCAGGACATGCCTTACAGCCCTTTGACCAGCTTTGTTGCCTTCTGAAAGCTCTTGTCTTACTTTCTGGAAACCTGGGGGCAAGTCCTAATCCCATGTGAACCCATGGAAGAAACATCTCTTCAGTCAGGCATGCCCTGGGGAATTTTCAGGGTGAAAGGACAAAAGATAAAGCAAGATGGGTATTTCTGTGTTCTTTATTTTCCAGAAAGTAGTTTCAGCCTCTCGGGGGTCAAATCTTTACTCAGGGAAGGTTTCCTGTTTGCCTGTCTTGGATGAAGGAAAACAAAAATAAAACAACCAAAGAAAAGTGATCCACGCATAGCTAATAGTCTTTCCTGCAATGACCATGTGTCTTTCACTTTACCAGTTGGAGGAAAATCCACAGACTGCCTTACAGCAGTGGAGGAGATTAATAATGTCTGTGTCATGTTTTTGGCCACAGAATGCACCGAGTGGAGATGGTGGTTTATTTTGGGGCTATAACTCCTATAGGAGTTACATATATAACCTATGTAACTCCTATAGGCTTCAGGGATGAGAGGGATGTCCTGCTTCTGAATTTCATGAGACATGGCCCTGAAACTGCTGTACCTCTGACTTATTAGTTCAGTCAGCTGAAGCAAAGGCCTTTCAGAGGAAAGGAATCTTCCACATATTTTGAATGTTTAATGGTATTTTATTTAAATCCTGTCCTTCCTCTGTTTGTGTTGTGTTGGTTTTTT
>VXBZ01004235.1:1728072-1773728 GCA_013399135.1 Heliornis fulica
TTTTTTTTTCATGGTGCATTCCCTCTTGTGCACCTTTTCTTGGTTGCTTGGTGTGTATGAAGTCTCCAGCCTTTCTGTCTTCAGTGGGAGACTTGCCAGGGGAAACCAGTAAGCCAGAAACTCCAGACTGGGTACGCTTCTCCCAGTGACATTGAGAGGCTGAAGGGCACTGGCACAGTGAAACCTTCTCAGGCTGACCCTTCCAGTCCAGGATGTGATTTACCCTGTCAGCCCCAAAGGTTCACACCCCATCCCTTGGCTGCAGGTAGCTCACCCATAGCATACAACAGGACCTCAAAAAGTTATTGTTAATCATTTACCCACAAACATTTCAAATGAAACTGCAATCCAGCTGTAAGGTTTCCGATTTCCTGAGATGGGATAGTGAAGCTGGAAGGTGCTGCCTTGGATCTGTTTTTCTTTTGGCTCTCCTTTCACCCTGAATTTTATTTGTATTTCCCCCTGTGGTGCTGACAGCATAATAATATTGTAACATTGTCACATCTGGTTAGGGAGAGGGGCAGGAGGAGGAGGAAATGAGGAACTCTCTTCTGAACTAACCTCAACTCTGCTCTATAAACAAATGAACACAGGAAACTCTGCAGTGAGTGGGCTACAGCCTCCCTCCCTTCTGCAGGGGGATGTCTTGCATTTTTTGTGCACCCAGTGCTCTCATTAACTTCTGTGAACTCCAGAGACCCTGGCACATGAAGATTCAGAAAGTCAGTGCTAAAGCAGCCTTTAATCTCTCTTTTTTTTTTTGTTTTTCCCCACTGAAGTCGGTGGGAGGCTTGGAGGCTAATGTCTGTTCCTATCAGAACATCGGGGTATTTCCCTTTTGCAGTCTCTCAGGTGCTTCACTTCTACCCCAGCAGGGAGGGCCAGGCTCTCCAGAGGTCACTAGGAGACATGTGGGACCAGTGGTGGCTTATTTTATGGCACTTATTTTATGCTTTATCTTGGCATAAAATAAGCAAGATGAGACAACTGTAACTTAGTTTTATTTTCTTTTTTCAAAGGAAGAAAAAAAACCTCTTTGTGAGAAACGGTAGAATTTTCCAGAATGACAGCTAGTTATTTTTCACCACGTGCTTAAATGAACTTTGGAAAGATAGAATCTTCCACACTGCCAAAATGAAGCCTCAGGTTTTGGGGTATGTCCCAGACATTGTAAATCGGATATCCTTTGCTTTCAAAGCTGCAAAAAGATACCAGAGTGAAAAACTCCTTCTCTTCCTAACAACAAAAAGGATTAAAACCCAATAAATATCAGTATTCCTTTTCCCTGCTCTTTCCCATTCTTGGAACTCAATAAAATCTGCTGTTGCCTGCTTTTATGACCCTTTTTGCTCTGCAGTGGGGTAAAACCCTCCTGTGAAGTGCAACATGACTCCAGGTCTATTTTTGGCCCTGTTAATCTTGAAAATGCAGCTTCATGACTTGGAGCCTGAGCTGGCTCACCAGCTCCGTGCTCCTGCCGGCAGCTTGAGTTCAGTCCCTCTGAACTCTGTTGCCAGGCTTCCATTTAGTCAGGTAGAAGTTCAGGCTGTGTGATATTAGCAAGCAAGATTCCCTGTCCAAGAAGCTCTTCATCTTCTTGATGGATATTTTTTCTCTGTGTGTATGTGCTCATATTAAGTGTGAGCGTAGCAGGTCTGGTCTTACTCTTTTTCCTTTTCTCCCCTACCTACCCCTCCTCCTTCTGCTGTGGTTGGGAACTCCTTTGTGGCAGGCTCTTTGTCTTTGCAGATGTAGCATGGTTATGCAGTAAGATGAAATGCCTTTGCTGTCAGGGAGCCAACCCAGCTGGGCAGGATCAGGTTACTGATGGTATGAAAATACTCTGCTTATATCATCCTCACGCTGAAGAATTGCATTCAGGTGTTGCACACCAGTTTTGAATAAATATGGGGGCATGCTAGGGAAGGTCTGTGAAGCAGCTGGTATTCACTGTTTGGGGGTGGGTGGTGGTTTCTTCCTTTTTCTTACGTCAGTTTTGGTTGTGTTAAGAGGCTAAGCTGTGTGTACTTAAGTGTGAGGAGAGGAAGAGGAGTCCTCAGAAAGGTGAGGGCTTTTCTCAAGACTTCTTGTCTTCTTCAAGACTTTTACCCTTTTTTTTTCCTAAGCCCTCTCTAGACTTAGCAGGGAGGGGACTATGGTGATAAGGTACCAAGCTCCTTACAAGTCTGTGTTGAATCTCCTTCAGGCACACTGGGGGATTGTCTCTATTGAGAACTGGAGCCCTCCTGGGCTGTGTTGGTGAGGACTGAAAGGTATGCTTGCTGAAGATTAATACAGATCTGGGGAATCTGAAGAATTATGGGTTCAAGACTTTGCTTATCTGTACAGAAACATGCAGAAGTTCACAGGGAAGTCCTAGAGGCTTGCTCCTGTGTTTCATTCTCTTAGTTTTTTCCCATGTTCAGAAAATATTTTTCCCTCCTCAGATTTTTTTTTTTCTGCCAGGACATGTGCTAAAAATGATGTAGTTTAAGACAACAACTAAGCCAATATGTCAGTTTGGGAGATAAGATTCTGTACACAGCGAGCTCTTCAGAATGTAAAGAGCCAGTACAGCCTCCAACATCAAGGAGACAAAGACTCACCTGCCCTTTGCCCACATGCTTCATGTGCACTCCTAGGCAAAAGGCAGCGAGGCCAGGGGCGTGACAGGTAATATAATACGATGGTAAGTGTGCCTCTAGCTCTGAACAAAGGAACCACTATCACTTTGATGGACAGATGAGTTGTCTGCTGGGTTCTTTGGTTTAAGGGATGGTATATCCAATGGGAGAACTGGAGACCTTAAAGTTTTAGATTAAGAAAAGATGAAAATGAGGCTAGTGTTTCTGGTGTTGCTGTGAACTATGTTAAAATTATGATTGTCCCAGTGCAGTGTCTGGGTGCTGTCTCTGCAGAGCGATGACTGTGTCAGTGCCCTTGCTAGCCAGCAGGCTTGGGAGGAATTACTGGTACCTCTCAGGTTTGAGCCATTAAGGAGGGTTTGGTGGATTTTTTTGCATATGATACAGTATAGTCACTGAAGTTAGGGTGAAAGTAGTGACTACTACTAGAAGAAGGGTGTGTTGGGCTGTGACTGCCCTTGCTTGGCTGTTGGGTGTGGATTACTACTCTGGCAACTGAGAAACAGACGGAGCAATATCTTCTGGCAACTGCAATCAGAGTTGTGTGGGCCGGTAATTCAGTGGTGCAACACAATTACTGACACTGAAACGTAGAATCACAATTCATAAAGTGGTTTTGTCTGTGACTTTTGTATTTTGTGTATTCCTGGGGAAATCTTTCCTTTTAGGTTTGCTTTTTACCTGGGGGAGATTTTTTACATGCTTAATTTCTTTTCAAAGTCTGACTGTTGAGGGTGTGCTTTGCATCACTGCCGTTAGCTCAGTGCTGGTCTCGAATGCCAAGAGCAAAGACATTAAATACTATATTTGCTAAACAAAACTGACACATTCCTACTTTCACACGAGGAAGCAGCGGCACTCCCAATGCTCCTGAGAGTTAAGCACGATCCATTTTATTGAGCGATATAATGACAGCACTAGCTGAGCAAAGCAGTAATTATTATCTCTAGGAGACCCAGGAGAACAATTTTTTAAAAGGAAAATGGTGTTTTTCATGTATTTCTTTAAATTCTGATATCAGCAGTTAAAGAATTGCCTGGCGTAACTACAAATAGGGATTGCAGCCCTATGGGGTGGGGTACATCCCAGTGTAGTGGTATGAGAGTTTCTGTGCATAGGTCTCCCTGTACAGTGAAACCTGGCAGTGTTCAGCGTGTGTATGATGGAGGCTTTGGAAAAAAGGGACTGTGTTCAGGCCGTTTGGGAGCAGGTGTAGGCAGTCAGGTAGACTCCATGTTGGTTTTTTCCCCTTGTGTTTTTATGAAGATGTGTGGCCTGGCTCCTGCCTGCTCGCAGTCTGTGTAGAAGGTAATGTAGTACGTGAGGTTATAAAACTAAAGAAAAGATGAGAGGAAGCAAGCTTCTGGGATTGTGTGCTGTTTGACGCAGGAGGTATGAAGATGTGTAAACTTTGTTTACATGGATGTTGCAAGATCTGACTTCGACACTTTGTAATGCTGACAAAGTAGCAAGTGCAGGCAAAATACTAGCAGAGTAGAAAAGACTGCTCGGTTCTTTTCTTGTATTTGTAAACAAACAAACAAACCCCAAACCATGGTAAGGTCAGGAGTCTAGTTTGTTCTTCAGCTCAGAGGGATTCCTGCATGTCTGAGGCTTTGGTCTTTCTTGCTACATTGTATCTTCAGTGATGTTATTGACTGAACGACAGGAGAGCATTGTGTGGAACTTTGCTCATTGAGCTGTTGTCCTACAGAGTTGGCTGTTCAGTCTTTCTTGGTTCTGTTACAACACAAATATTCAAGCTCTGTCCTAATCCTAATAGGATATAAAACATTTATATAAATAAAGGTTGAGTTTGGTATTTTCCTGGGAATACAGATTCCCTATAAAACTTGTGTGGGTGGAATATGATATAATGCTGTCACATCCCACCAAGCAGGCAAACCAGAGAGGTTCAGACCTGTCTGTCCCATCCCAGCAAATGGGTACAGATAACCTTTTATACCTGCCCCCCAAGGGCCAGGTTAACCCTCTCTTAGCTGGTCAATTGGAACAACCACACAGATGAGATAAACTGCTATAATCCTGTGTGTTACTCGGGAGTGACAACAATTAGCCAGGAGGTCCAAGCAAAACACAACATTATTTAAAAACCAGTATGATTATAAAGCTTGTAAACAAAACCACATCCCACTATCTATTCAGAGCAATAATTAGTAATAATTAGTAGAATTTAGCAAAACTGAAAATGGTGTTACTGTAGTGTGCTGAGAATAAGGTTAGAAGTTGAGAGAAAGAGATTGTGAAAGAGAGAAAACATAAGAAGATATCACCACGCAGGGATCCAGCTTGGTTGTCATAAAGCTGTGATCCTTGGGTGGTGGGTGTGCCACAGATGTCCTGAATCTGCATCTTTTATGCTACCTGGTCCCACCCCTCTGGGAAGACCTGGCATATCTTGTGCAGGCTCAGCATTGAGTTGTAAAGTGTTCTGGAATTGGGTCGGTGGGGAATGGTGGACCAAAGCGATCATTTGATCCCCGCAGCTGTGCAAATGATGCAATGACCCCGCTCAGTGGCCTCACACGGGACTTCACCAAGAAGATGCTCTGCCTCTGCAGGGCCCCCTTGGCCTGTCACTGTTCCCTATAGGATAAAGACAGGATCCTGTTTGTCAGGGTGACTACTGACTGAGAGGCTGCCCTTACAGGGTCAGTGTCCGGATGGTTTATTGGATGAGGATTCCACGTAAGCATAATGCCCAGTTTGCCAGGGTGGCTACTTGAGATCGACTCTACAGGACTTTCCAACCTTTGGAGGATGGAGGTCCTGGTCCCATCCCCTGCAGATGTTTGCAGGATCAAGCCCCTTGTGAGGTGAGAACCAATCCACAAAACATTGTCCTGCCTCTGCAGATTCTGTTATCTTGCAAGACAGATTGCGTGAGACAAAACCCACTCATTCCAGTTCCTGCAGAATGGTATTTGGAGCCATACACAATACACGTGTGAACTTCTATGCTATTTTCTTGATACAACGGTAGCAGAAAAACCCAACCAAACAACCCTGGAAAATTGTGTCAGTCATATTTTCAGCTTATGTAATTGGCCTTTCTGAACGAGCATCCTAGACCTAAGCCAGTTTCCAGTAAGTCACTAGCTGGCTTTATATTAGCGCGTCCTTCCCATGTCCAGCAAGTTGGCTTTTTACCCACTGTGGTTAGTTTTGCCCTTTGTCCCTAAATGCTGGGGTGTTTGGCAGCCAAGGTCCAGGTGTATTCTTGGGATCCAGCTTCATGCCAGAGCATTATACACCAGACTGAAGCAATGGAGCTCTGAGTGCTCCTTCCCCACTATGGAAAATCTCCTGCTAGATGACACAATACCTCACCCTCTAGATTTACACATCATTAGAAACACAAACCTGCTCCCAGGTTTTCAAGAGCTTGTTAGCTCTTAAAGCATCAAGAGTGTGGCCTAATTTGCCAGTGGGAAGGCTTTAGGAAAGCAGTGTGACAGTTTCTTTTACCCAGCCTTTCAAAGTAAAGGTGAATAATGGGGCTAGGACTTCAGGAGGAAAAAAAAAAGGAAAAGAAGGTAAAAAGCATTGGCACAGAAACACAATTTTAGTAAATAACAGCAGTGCCAATATCTGGCAAAACAGAGTTAAGTCAGTATGGAAACAATTAATGCCACTGTACCCATGAAACACAAGTTAAGATAGCTGATGTTTCAGGATGAAGTTCTTCATCACTCACTGGTTTATTTTATTACTGTCCATAGTGCTGTGTGCTGTGATTGCTTCTGATGTCTTGTGACAAGCGTAATGAGAAAATGCAGGGCCAAACCCAGACCTGGCGCTGGACCTGCTTACACAGCTCTGAATTTGGACTGTAATGCAACACATGTGAAGGCATAAACCTTTCCTGAAGGAACACAGATTCCACCTCAACCCTTGGCCCTCGTCGAGGTTATTCTCTACGTTCAGATTTATTGGTAAAGCACCGCTGAAACTTTGTCTCCTCTTTTAAAAATTGCCCTGCAAATGATATGCTGAAAAGTCTGAGGTTCCCATATTGTCTGAACTGTTCTTTATTGTGTGAATGGCCTGGTTTTGCTGACTAAAAGACCAAATGCTTTGCAGCCAGATGGTATTGATTCTTTACAGTTGTGTTCATACATCAGATGTAGATATTGTATTCCACTTCCCATTACATCTGAAAATGACTGGGTCTAATTGACAATATGGCATCCACATTGAGATGTTTGCTTTGTGAAAACTGGCCGCTGCTCAGAATTATTTTGTATTATTAACTCCTGTACATTGCCCCTGCTGTTTGATCAGTCTGTTTCTCTTTGTTCTACGCCATATGTGTTTTCAAAACTAATACTTATACACCTTTCAAGGCCTCTGATTGTCGTACAAAAGACGATAAATCTCTAGGGGATCTAACTATATCCTGGAGCATACAGCCTAATGAGAAAAATAACTTCAGAACACCATGCTTTGGTGTTCTGTTATTCTATCTCCTGGCTTTCACATTCAAACAAAAAAAGAAAGGAACGGATCCACTGTGGTGACGCATTAACTGCATGAATAGCAGGTCTAAATTTTATATTCCCGAGTGAGACCCTGTTTAACAAGGGCACTTCCATTGCTTCTGTATTTCTCATCAGTTCTTGGGTGCTTTCTGTAGGTAAACATACACTTTGTTTGCAAGTGAGTTGGTTCTTTTTGAGGGGAGGGTGGTTTGAGTTTTGTTTGCTTGCCTTCCATTTTAAAAGGCCATCAAAGGCTTTTTTGACTGTGATATCTGTGGAAGAAGAGGAAAAGGACAAATTATTTGAGTCATAACTAACTGCTGGATTTGCTTAACAGTGAATGTACCCCAGAACCTCTTGAACCCTGATACAGCTATGATGTGGCAATGAATTAAGGAAAGAAGAGGGGAACGTGCTATGTGTGACTTGCAGAATCACCCTTTCCTCCTACATCTGTAGACTGGAAGAAGGGTTTGGGGGGCTCCACAGCTGTGTGAACTGATGACAGATGTGAATTTGCCCCAGACAGAAATAAATAGTGGCTGTCAGGGCCTGTCTGGAAATGAAGATGGCAGTGATCTCTCTGCCTTTTGCATTTGCATGGGCCACATGAATCCCAAAAGGGTAGGTGTTGCCTTCTGATAGCTTGTAATGAGCAAACACCTCTTTACATAAGCAAAGAGCAGAGAACCTGGGGAAAAGTGTGAAGGCACAGTCTTCTTACCTTGAAGAGTGTCAAGGTAAGAACAATCCCACCAAAGATGCAGTATCAAGGATAAATATGTCCTGTCTGGGTCAGGAGTGTTGCTGGGAAGAAAGAGTGTAGGTCTAGGAGGATGCAAGCGAGCTGAATCTTCTTGTAGTAGTTGCTGAAACACTTTTGCCAAGGAGGAGAAGGGTGAAAGTCTTGCTCCTGGCCAGGTTAGAGGTGCTCAGCCTCACTCTCCCCTGTTGGTTTTTAATGTCATCCCTCAGATGAAATACAGCATGATGTCTTTGTTGGGAAGGGGGTGTTTGAACACTGATATGAACAAAGAATTATTCCACTTGTGTCCAAATAGACTGTAAGAGCTCTGCTTCCCTGAAAGGAGACCAGTGGCTGTTCCGTTTGGTTTTGGGCTGGGGTTTTGTCTGCATCTAGTTTTTTTAACTAGCTAAAGTAATATTGGACTGTTGTAGATTCTGCTTGTTTCAGTGTCTTTATATCGAGGCACAAGTGTTATAATAAAAGCAGAGGTTCATAAATAGCAAATAGAAGAAGGCTCAGACTTGACTTTTTCTATAAACCTCAGGCTTTCTCAGTGTGGGTACTATAGCTTGCTGAGAAAAATGGGATTTTAAAAAATGACTGATAGACAATTTCCTTGTCTGTTGTGAACCAAGAAAAAGTACTTCTTAATGCAGAGCTGGTAAATATGTTAAATCTTGATGTGAAATGCTTTCCTGGCACAGGTAAAAATTTATTTTGGTGGTGCATTTGTGTGCAAGCTGTTACTTTAGGAAGATGGTTTTCATTTAGAAACTGTTTCTGCACAAAGGGTTTTGTAACAGTGCAATAAAACAATCTTGCCCATCCATCTTGTGCCGGAAAAACATATTTAACTTTTGTTGGTGGAAATACTTTAAAAACCCAGCTTAAAAACGATTTGGTGATCTGAGCAAAGCTCTGAATGAGAAGAGGTGAACTTTGGTCACTCCAACATGATACCAGCTGGGAAATAAATTTGAGTAACTTCTCGGTACTTTTAGTGCCTCCATTAATATACTACGTGGGAACTTTCCATGCTTCAATATATTTATCCTCATCTCACCCCTGTGAGAGGATATATCCTCATTTGTGCAGTTGTGGGGGTTTAAGTTTCAGAAAAGCCAAGTGACACAAAATCCTATAGCAAGTCTTTATGGGAACTGCCAGTTCAATTTGTTTTCTTCAGAGCCCTAAGCTGGCTCTGCACTCAGACCTATCCAAATCACTACAGATCAAAAAGCAAAACTGATTAAAAGATAATAGGATAGTATTCAGCATCATTGGCATTAAGAAGCCATTATTGTGCCTGGTGGCTGTAAGAATATGTTGACTGCATTACAGAAGAGATTGCTCCCTGAATTAAGAAATGTAGGGAATACTTCTGCCAGATCTCTTTTTCCAGGGCTGGTCATAATCAAATTCTTTTCTTTACTGTTTTTTGTAACCCCACTAATTGAGATCACCCAAAATGTTACCATGAGCTGAAGTCAACATCAATTAAAAATCCCATTTATATTCCCTATGAAAACACATGGCCTTCAAAAGTGTTTGATTTTCATCGGACCTTCTCATCTGTTTGTCATTTAAAGTTCAGGCCATTTTCCATATTTCTATCAAGTGCTGCCTCACATGGAAGTCTGGCAAATGAGCTTGCAAAGTAACTTATTTGAAGTTATAAATAATCTAATACTTGCCTGAAGTTGACCTCCCTATACAATAATATACAAATTAATGTCTGAAGCTGAGGGACATGTAGTTTTCTAGTACTGCCTTGCTAGTTAAGTGTGGGGTTGCACTTGTACAGTTACCTCACTTGTGGTCATTCCCAGTGGTGCAGGCTTGGCCTTGAGGTTGGAGGGAGATGGAAAAGGAAGTGGGGCAGACTCTGAAACGGTGGCAGCTCTTCTAGGCAGAGGATGTCACTCTCCAGTGCCTTCTTGCTTATTTATTTAAGAAAATTGACGAGCAGCCAAATGCTTTTTTGCTGTGATTGCCTTTTTGCTGTCACATTTATTCCTTCAAAACCTATTCCCATTGATGTCTGGGCTCTGTTATGTTTCCTGTTCATGGGTGGTTGGAGGATGGACAGGGGGCCCAGTAGGGTGCTAGGGCCACCCCCACCACTCCAAAGCCATCTCACAGGGATTCAGATGCCAGGATGCTATCCATCTAGTGTATTCTCATACACAGACAGATCCTTGTGCTGGTTTTGTGTTTCTTGGGTAAGCAGAACGGAGCAGCCTCAAGCCATCCTGTGCCTCTGTGATGTGAAGCAGGCAAGCTGTGTCAGCGTTGCACTCCTCTGCCTCTCAGCTGTGACGGGGACATTTGCAGCATGAAGTTCAGCAAGTTACAGCAACGCTTTTTGCTTGCCCTTGCCCTGCCTGAAAAATGAGGACGATGCCACATAACCTGTGTCTAAGTTTCCCTGGTATCCCATTCTATACCATCTACTTTGGTGTTAGCACCTATCTTTGCACTGCTGTGCACAAGTGCCTTTGAGTCAGGCCTTGACTCAGGCTCAAACCATCCCAACCGTGTACTAGATTCAGAAGAAGGCCTGGTTTGGTGCTATTCAACTGGTAGACCTGACAGGTGGGAGCCTGGACAATGTCCTGTATGTCCAAAGCCATCATGCTGTGCAGACTGGCCCAGCTCTCCTGGGCTCAGGTCTGCAAATTTGTTGAAGGCCCTTGGCTGTTCCCACTGCTTCCTTCCTGCAGTTTGCTAAGGGACCCCATTTCATCTTCAGTGTGGGCAGGTGAGCTTGACATTGGGGGACAACTTCAAATGGCTTCCTGACAGGCGATAGACTTCAGTTACCAGATCTCAGGAGCTGTTTGGCTGTCTGGTCGCTCTCAGGACCAACTGTCTGAGCTACACCAAAGCTGTAACAACCAAGAAGTGTCTGAGCAGAAAGATGCTATATTTGAACAGAGAAGTTGCAAATGCTTGTTCTTGAAGTCTTTGCATTTGAATGCAAATTCGGATTTCATTGTGACATGCTGGACTTGACTATGCTTCTTTTGCTCTTAGACATATGTGTGATGATGGTTACACTTCTGACATATGTGTCACGATGATTACACTTCTAACATATTAGTTAAAGGATCTAAACATTTTTGGAGGTTATTGGCACCTGAAATTAAAGTGTATTGTTATCTCCTCTCTTAGAAAGAGAGGAGTTCGCTAACATGAAGCTCTCGAACAGAGTTTTCTTTTTTTTTCTTCTTCTTCTAATCAACTTCAGACATAAAGTACTGTAAGTGAATGACCATATCTACTAATTAAATTGAGCCTTGAATGACCAGGTTAGCACTCCAGTTGTCATTACACTTCCACTTGATGAATTGTATTTCCAGTTATTCTTGAGACTTTCCTAATGGCAATCAGGTTACTGGGACCTTGACCTTACCAGTGCACATGCTTTTGCCTAACTTAACTCAAGTGGGTGCCTGTGTTGAGTTCAGCACACCTTTTCCTTTCATATGTTTTTGCACACAGCTGAGCATTTAAAGGAGAGGGCTCTCGAGGAGCAATTTAATGCCACATCTGGTAAAATTCCAAGTGCTGCTCTCCCGGTCACTGCAGCTGCAGGCTGCAGCAGTGGCAGCCCTCCTGTGCACTGCTGGTGTGGAAAATCATTTTAGCGTGGGGCAGCAGAGGTCACCGGAGCCACTTCAAACTGTTTTGCATGTCGGGCTGCCTCAGTGACTGGCATTTCTATCCCTGGCCAGGAAGGTTTTGCTCCGAGTTGCTTTCAAGGAATTTGACCTATGTTTGTTACTAAGAGAACCAATGCTAGGTCGCTGGGTGTTATCTGACAATGTGGTTTGGGAAAGCTGCTTATGGGCACTGGCTGTAGTTTTTCGTTTCAAGCTTTTACACTTTGTTGGTCACCAAAGGAAAGTAATAAGGAACTGAAAGTGAGCTGTCTATTATTTCAAAGGATGACTGCTGGAGAGCACCAGTATAGTTAGAAACCGTTCCCAGGAGCAGGCTCCAGCAATAGCTTATATGCTAAGTGGACCAGAGTCTACCCACATCAAGAAAAATGTAGTTCTAACCTGGGGTTCGTTATTTTTTTAATTTGAAGACAAACACCTTAGGAGCACACAGCTTTTTGTCACTAAGTTTATGTAGGGGGCAGAATTAAGCAGGTACTTCAGTATTTGCTGTGTGCAAGTGTGTGCTTAGTATCTTTTCTTAAATTTGTGTATTTAAATCTGCAGTTGGCCTGCAGCACTGCCCTATATTTGTTAAGATTAATATAAAGATTTTACACATTTATAGCCCCAAAATAGAAAAAGCTTCATAAAGTGGATGTTTAGAAATAATATATCTACATTTTAGGCTCTTTATACTTGCCTTCTCACGTTTGAATCTTTTGAATTAATCTTTTTCACACTATTCTCTGAAATAATGAGGATTAGAAGTTAATCAGCCTTCTTTAAATATAGGAAGCATAATCACGTGACCTCCAAAACTGGAGGCTTACAAAAGAGCAGCCGATATCACAAGTTTTATGATAATAAATGTGAGAATTGGCAACAGTGGATTTCTTTGATCCAGTGGGAATAATTTAAAGCCACGTATTTGTAATGTAGATAAGTCACAGATAGGTAGATGAGCAGAGAGAACTCTCTAGGCTCTCTGTTGACCACCTGCTACTCTGGGAATCCTGGCTGATAAACACAGACATCCCCATCTGTAGATGGGGAGTTGTAATTAATTACCTGTGACATTGATAAATTTCTTTTAGGATCTTCTCTTAATCCAGTGGCACATCTGCATCAAGTCCTCCTTTTCGTGGAGTCTATTTATGGACTCAAGATTCGTAATTAAATGTTTCATTTGCAAAAAGAATGGTTCCCAGGAAAATGCGAACTCTATTTCTATGCTCGTGTTAGGCTTTGTCAGACATTACATAAGAGAATTGCTCATGTTGGCCTGCTGCTCCTGCCTTTTCAGATAATCCTTTGTATTACGTTTCCAGTGCATGTAGATAATTTAATTTAACATTTTTCTAAATGCTTGCGTGCAGGAAAGCTAACCTTATATGAGCATAATTAGAATTATTTATATACTGTAAAAATTTAACTGAATCAGAATTACTGGAAAATGTGATTTTATTTTTTTTTTTAAAGAATACATTTTCCTGTAATTGAATTAAGTTAAAGCCTTAATTATTTTTCAACTCTTGCCTTAGTCTGTCCTTCTCCCACTTGATCATGTCAGTTGCTCTAACTGTCTATAAAGTTCACACTGACAGCGATGGCTATCCTCTTCATCACTGTGTTTCAACGGGTTGTTTCTCCAGCGCCCCAAGTTCTAATAAATCGTGTTAACGGGCTTAAAAACTTGGGTGAATAATGTCTTCAGGTTACTGATGCTAATGTAGACTTCCATTTAGATAGCCATGAAATAAACAGAACCGCAGGCCTTGTTGCTCTAGATACCATTTATACTATTAACCACTGCTCTCTGGCTTGCCTGGGAGATAAATGTGATCATCGATGAGCAATTAGGAAACAGTTTTATGGAGATCTGGCCTTTATGTTGCAGGGTAGTGGGGCAGAGAAGCAGCCTTTTTTCTGAAGGTCAGAATGTGTCATGAGGGGATGAGCTCACACTGGGGTGATGAGGGAACAAACACAATTTTAATTAATGTATTTTGGTGGTGTGGGGAAGCGAGGAGGCAGGAGGCTCTTCTGCGGTCATGCAAGATTGATGACACTTGACCACCGACACTTTGATGGCTGGAGGCTGTTCACAAGCAGGATATTTTTGTGTATATATATTTTAGAAAAACCCAAATCTGCTCAGTCTGGATTTCAAGGAAAGGTGATGTTTTTGTGGTAACACGATGTAGTCCTTACGCTTACATACCTTTAGGTGTGTTCCAATGTATGCAATGAGGACACAAAGGGAAACAAAGAGAAATCTCCAGGCTGCTTGTTTGGCAGTTTACTCAATTTTTAAGTTAAGTAAGTATGGAAATATTAATGGCAAAACCAATATGTAATGAGCAGGAATGAAAATCCAGAAGGACAAAGTACTATCAAAGCTTGCTTTTTCTGCTCTGCGTAGAAATGTAAAAGAAAGGTTTAGTGCCACATACAGTATGGTGAAAGGCTTGGAATAAAGTGTGATCAGCTTGTCTTAGCTTCAGTTTTGGATCAAGCCAAGCCTCAGAAAGGGCCTTCAGAAGCTCAGGAAAGTACTTTGAGGCACGTAAATGTTGTGCAACGAGCATGATATAAGCACCTACAATGTATGTAAAGTTACGGTGTTAAATAGCTAAAGTTTGTCTTAGAACCTGAAGTTTTGGCTCTTCATTCCGAAAGTATGCTGAACGCACTTAGTATCAAAGATACAACTGAGAACCTTCTCATTAACCATGTAAATGTTTAACTCTGCTTTGACTCCTCAAAGTTCTTGGCCTGTGACAGTGAGATTTTAGTACAGTTGTGAGCTGTGCAGAAAAAAATCTGCTCTTGTGAAGTTTAGAGTTTTCCACTTTGAATGCTGTGCTATGTCTCCTTGCATTTGCGTCAGAATAAGGACAGAATTTTTTTCCTTCCTTTCCTTCCATAAGTTTCTGAGGTTTTTGGGCACCATTTACCATTGCTACCTGGAGATGTGTGAATTTCAGCATGAATCGTAGTCCAGCCTCTTTTGATGAGCTGTTTTCTGGAAGAGAAACCACTGGGGTGTGCCTTCCTCGCCTCCCTCCTCCCCAAGCTGCTGTACAAGCCTCATGCTTGAAACTACAAGCCAGTCTCCTGTGTGACCTGGTAGCCACCATGCTGGCCAATTGGACATTTAAATCCAAATCCAGCATTTCAGGAAAAGTTTATCCTCTGAAGATTCATCTATGGGTGGGCTAGACAAAACTGGAATGTGATCGTGGCAGCCTAATGCAGAATAAATTATCTCAATCCACCGTATTCTGTAGCAGGCAGCAATTCTTTGACTTACATGAACAGAAGAAACAGGACAACTGGCCTGGCACAAAGCTTGGAGAGCAGTGCCAGTAACAAGCCTGACTTCTCTGAAACCAGATCCTATCCTGACCCTGATTAATTACTCAGGAGTTGTTCGCACAGCCGAATTCCTGCTGTCAGAGCGGCCCGCGCTGCCTGCCAGGCCTGCCAACGAAAATAGAGCAGTTGTAATCCCTGTGAATTATCCCCGTGGCTGGATGTAGTGTCCTATCGAATGATTACCATGTGATAGGGCTCCTAGTGATTTCCAGCTCCTCTGGTTCCCCTGATGAAATATTAATATGCTTTTGACATTTAAGGTTATTATTCTTGTATGCTGTACTTTAGGCAGATCTTCCTCTGCAGCCATCATATGCTCTGTAGAGCCAAAATACCCTGTATAGTACAGATCTTTCTGTCTTCCAAGATAGACTTGTAATGAATGGCCGTAGTTGAATCATTATGCTAAGTAACCAGCAGTGCTTTAAATGCACTAACATGGACTGAAGTAAGTGTAATGTAGTATGAAGTACACAGCTTTTCCCAGCAGAGTTGTTTCTTTCATCTCCCAGTTAGTAAGTACAGGCCGGGGACCCGCTGTAGGCCTGGCTTGCATGTTAACTCACCATGAACAGCACATGGCAGCTGTACCCGGGCAGGGGCGGCGCTGGCTTCAGGCTGCTGTGTGTGAGAGCTGAGAGTCAGATAGATAAGGAGGCGAGAAGTTAGATTTACCTAAATGATGCAGTTTTGATATCCAGCAGGTTAAATTTTGAACTCCGATTCGAGGCTTTTTAAATCTTGGGCTCCTTTCTTCTGCGAAAGTCTCTGAAGCTTCTTCGGAGGAATACAGCAGGTTTACTTGATTCTACTCTTGTGCTCGACCTTAGCAAGTTCACACTTTGGAGTCTTCTTCCTTAAAAGAGATGCACATTGAAACAAAAATAAGAAAAAAAGGAGATGTTAATTTCTGATAATCATCTGCTTTCAAGAGCCTGAGGTGGGAGTGAAGAACTAAAAAACCCACACGTGTTAGGAGACCTGCAGTAGAACCTGCAGGCTGACACATTTTTATGAATGAGTGAATCCAGGCTTTTCTCAGCATGGAACTTGCTCTGGATAGTGATTCCTTGCACACAGGTATTTGGCTGTGCAGGTTTTAGCTCTTGCCAGCGTTTTTGGAAAACATATTAGCTGCCTTGATGCCTGAAATTCCCTGGGGAGTACCCAAAGAGAGCTCTTAAAGTGGCACTGTTTTGCTAATTAGTAAGGCCAACTGTTGTCTGGCTGAATTGTCTGCATTAGCAACTGTCTCGCTCTGCCTCCCCTCTCCAGTTTTAATTCTAATGCTAACAGAGTGCACTGTGATTATGCTAATAATCCTGGCTTTCCCACATAAGGACATATGTGAGGTGTGCTGCATTTCCTAATTGTTTCATTCTAGTCCCGCTGGCTGGTCCGTGTACAATATTCGTAGGTTTTATTCCTTCTGTAAAGGAAGGTCAGCATGGCTGGCGCTGCTGCAGCAAGCGTTTCTGGGACAGAGCAAAGGAAAACGACAGCTTTAGCTTTAACTGTTGCTGTCTCACTAGGAATTGATATAGCCATTCAATAAATGGCATTTGAGCACCTCATGGTGTGCCTTGTAACCTCACAACCTCTTTATGACATGGAGGAGAGAGTTGTATGGGTGGAGAATTGAAGTGCCAAATGTCAAGTGTTTTGCTTGAAGTTACTAAAATCTGTGGCAGAGGAGGCTTTGAGCAGCTATCAGGTGCCAGTTAAGAATCCATTACATGGGCTTTCTCATCTCAGAATGTGCCAGGAGTCCTGTCAGCGAAACCATCTTTCCTGAGAGAAGACAAATTTCTCCCTGAGATACTGAGTCTGTTATTGAGCTTCACAAGAGAGAAAGGTAATTTGTTTCCCAAAATAGAGCAACCAAAAGGCAGATACTCTCTACTGCACAAATCTGAATTTGTTCGTTTTGTGCATTTGTTTATCCTGCAGTAAAGGGTGAAGTATTGTAGAGTCTTAGTTATGATGTTGAATGTTCCTGATATGAATATATTGCAGGATAAATGTGATTGACATAGGATTGTTTGTATTGCAGTGTTAATTTAAAACCCAGCTATCAAAAATACCCCAACCCTGATTGGGCACATCTGCCTACACTGAGCTGTTCTCCTGCAAACTGAATGCAGACCGGGCTCTGGTATGTGGTACCACACTGAGTCTTTGCAACATCATAATTGCACTGCAGAGGATAGCTTTTTGCCATAAAAAGCCATCAAAAAATTGCATAATATGTTGAAATGCATGTGACTGGGAATCACTCTGCATCTGTGTGCGTAGCACGGGGTAAGGAAAGGAACTTGGCTGCATGGAGATGATTTTACATGAAACAGGACCAGGGCTGAGCTAGGCCATCAAGATTTTTGGACATTGTACTTTATATAGGTCCAAATACACATAGTGGCTTCCACTTTGGTGAGCACAGCACGGACCACATGTAGGAGACCTGGCTTTGTCCCTAGCTCTGGTACTGAGTTTTGTGCCTCCATTCCACAGTCTGCTGCTTTGTGTGCATGACTCGACAGGTGCTGAACAGAGTGGAAGCAAAGTTTCGGTTAGGGAGGGAGTGGTGGGGTGGACAGGGAGTAGGTAGTGCTTCCTTAGGCACAACACTGTGCACAGCGATAGCTTCACTGTGATGCATTAACACAGAGGAGCTGAGCACCCTTTGGTGTCTGTTCTCCAGTGTAGCCGACCCTGTTCGTGCTCCACCATACAGTTTTGTTAATCCCTGCATGATCTGGTGCTTAAAGTGCACATAAAATGGATATGATGAAGATTATTGAGAACACTGTGGAATTTCTCCCTTGATGATAAAATTATGCACATCATCTCAGTTGGGCTGATGTCCGTAAATAGTGGTTATCCTGACCCACAAAATTAATACTAATCTTTGCAGTATCGAGATGCAACTGGGCAATCCAAATTAGAGTTCTGGCATTACAACTGGGTTGTGTTGTTTTCATGGCAGTTTAAACCTGATTGTTAGCAAAATAACTGTTTGTTACAGGTTTTGTGTTAAGTTGCTTTTTTATTTCTTAATGTTAGTTAGGGACATAAAAATGAGAAACCAAAATATAGGTATTTATTTGATTGACAGTAATGGCTCTGAGAGAACCCATTTAAATATTATTTACATATTATTTGAAGCCATAATAAGCTATCATGTCAATCCATAGCATGGCATTGTTATTAAATGAGTCTCCGACAGGGTAACTCATAATGGTGTTATGCAAATTAAGCACATTTAGAAAACTTCTGTAAGAACATTACTGTACAAGCAAGGTAGCCAAGTTTTCAACAGCAGCGACTCTGTCATTTGAAATGTAAAGTGCACAGTCTGTACGTGTGGCTAATGTTTCTGCAAGGCTCTCTAATAAGGGCCAGACTCAGCAAATGCTCCAAGTGTAAGTCCCTCCTGATTTAAACAAATACTTGAGCATGTAGGACTTCTGCTAATGTTGTTTTGCTGAACTCAGACTTACAAGTGCCTGTGTAGGCTGGATAGATTGGAAATGATAGTGTATTTTCTCCTCTCCCTAAAAATCTTGATCTCCAAGCAGGCTTTGGATGCTAGAGGTTGGTAGGACTTGAATGAAAAGGAGGACAGGGTGTGGTTTAACAAGGCAGTGCTGGTGAGCTTACACCATGTGTAATGGTGGCAAATGATGTTTTTTGGAAATGCTCTCCAAGTATGTAGCTCTACATCCGTAAACACTCAGGCAGCCGAGTGGTTAGTTCAGCTGGCCGTGTGGCTTTGGGGAAAATGACCATGCCAAGGCAGGTGCTGGGCTTCCTCACTAACATACAGAGTGTCAGGATATTACAGGGCTCTGAAGCCCTTTCTGTGTGTAAAACACTCAAGGCCACCTGGCTGGCTGAAATACAGCTTCAGGAGAATCTGTCTCAGAGCTTCATAGTTGAAGTTATGAGTTTTATTTGTGATGAGAATGAGATGTCCCAAATACTAAGTGCAACACTGCTGCTCTTCTGGGTAAAAACAACAATGGTAAAGAAATATTTAGGAAGCAGAACTGCTGTGCAAAGCTTTCTATTTGATCCGTGGAAAGCATGGCATGTCCAGTGTGAGCAGTTTGAAGAACGGAAGGCCTTCTCCCTGGAAAATCTCAGGGTGATACTAGAGACATTTTGAAGGAAAAGAGGTCTCCTCCAAAGTTTCATGGGAAATATTTCTTGCAGTTGTTCACAGCAGTGTCTGAGGAGCAAAAGGCTGAGTCCCACCAGAGACCGAGGAGTTATTCCAGCTTTTCTTTTCAGTATCTAGAGGGAGCCTTAAAGGCTTCATGGGAGCCCACAATACCTTCTTGTAGTATGTCACTTGAAAAATGACCACAGTCATAAAATTGTCATGTAGGATTTCCTTCGATGCCTGGAGTGTCTGGGAAAATATATTCTCTCTGTCTGCCAGGGCTGTTCCAAGTTTGTAGGACATGTCTTCTGTTCATGTGGTGATTTGGGGTTGCTCAGCAGAGATGTTGCCATATACAAGAGTTGTATCCTCCTCCTGCCACTGCTCCTCTCTCCTCTCTGAGCACACATACTCATGTACGTGCACGTATGAGTGCTGGAAAAAGTTTTGGGAATAGCCTTCATGGCCCAGCCAACATGCTGTCAGCACCATCTGAAGCCAAAATCGCTTAGATTTTTTTTGGCTTTGGAGATTCCAGAAATATAGAAGAAAACAGGAGTAAAAATGTACTTTAACCAGGCGAGGATGCATTCTTTCGTTGCAGGCGTCCCGTGGGGTTTGGCCAGTCCGTCAGCATAGGTTTATAAGTGGGTTCCTGAAAGCGACTGCCAAGAGAGCGGCTTTGGACTGTCAAGCAAGATCTGGCTAAAGCTGCCGTGACATGTCAGCTGCACATTCTGACGGCCACTGATAGCACGGGGGGACTGCAGGGGCTGATACCGACACCGTTCTCCTGCCTTGCACTGACTCTGAACGCTCACTTCTCAGGCTAAACCCCCGTAACCTGGGGAGCCGCATCCCTTCGGGATGTACTGACGTAACTTCCCTTGGGGGGATGGTGAAGATCCTGCAGCCTTCCGATTTCATGAGTGTGCAGCTTTAAAATACACCTGGGTTTTGTTTTGCTTTCTAACTGAAGTTTGACTACTTAGGAAGAAGCAGTAATCAAAATGCACTGTGCATAAAAAGACCTCCTTGCACCCCGTCCTCCCCCCAAAAAAGCCCCTTACTCAACACTGCTTTTGAATTTCCTCCTGACCTTTATAACCGCCTTTTGATTTCCAGGGCAGGTCTGCCAACAGACTTGGATTCCAATCAAGGCAGTTTGCCGAGCATTAATACTCAGATAAATAAGTGCAACAGGCAATCAAGCCGCTGTGAGCTAATGGCAGGACACTTGAAAGTGCAGTATTTCAGATAATGGTGTCAGTTTCAGAAAGGCATGCAAACTGGTTTAATCAAATGTTACATTTTATTAAATTCCTGACCATTGGGAAGGAGATTGTGTAGGAGAATTTAAAAAGATTGGGAGTTTCTGGCTTTATTTCTGCACTGCTGATAAGCAGTAATTTTTTCAGAAGAGGAAGAAGTAATCCTCTGCAATAAAACCATTTTCATAATACCATGGGAATGAGTTATTGCTTGAGGTAAGGCACAGTTTCTAATGGCTGCCTAAGCTTTCATCTCCATCTTTCATGGGCTAGTCAGACATTTTTATAGTGCTGACACAAAAAGAGAGCATTTATGTTGCTTCCATTCTCCATCTGTCAACAGTTAGGTTAAAGTGCCACTACAGGAATACTTTTGATCTGATTTCCATTCCAACGTGGCTCATCAATATACAGTATCTGAGCCATGCCAACGCTCAGGGTCCTAATCACCTATTTTTTATGCACCATTAATGGTTAGCAAATAGGAAACAAAAGTCTGTCTTTTTAATGTAAAGAGTGTGATACATTTTTTTTCATTTTGAATTTCCCTGATGTACCTTCACAGTCTCTAAACTATCCTGAGTTGGTTTTGAGTGAAAAGTTTGAAAAACCATAGTATGTTAGGCCAGAGAGGAAAATTTTCACTGAATTTTCAGTTTGCTTGCTAGAGATACATCTATAAACATGAGTAAGTTATCCAAATTAGTGCATCAGGTAGGAGCAAAAAGCAGAGGGAAGTATTATTTTAAACCTTGTTTTACTTACAGTTTCTTTCAGCTGATGAACCTAGTTTTATTAGCAGCATAGCTCACCAAAAATTATCCTATGGACATATTTGAAGACCTCTGTAAAAAACCTTACTGCTTTATGTTGTCCTTGGTGCAGTGGTAAGACTGGACAGGGGTGATGTGTTTGCAGCAAACTGAAGCAGACTATAAGTAAGGTGCAGTGATTTCCTGGTGTTAGCTGGTGGAAACTCTGGTTTTGTTGAGATCTAGAAAAAGGTGTGTGTAACAAAACAAAACTACCAGGGCAAGAAATCTCAGTTTTATTTTTAAAGAATGTTTTTGGGATGGCTTCTAGTATTATTCTTATTAATTCCACACACCTCCCACCCTTTTTTTTTTTTTTTTCTTCCCTGGTTTGTCCTTTTCTGGCAGAATAGAACCCAACCCCAGCTTCTTTTACTGACTGTGAGCAGTAGAACAGGAAAGTTACTCCAGACCACCTCAGTGTATCCTGCTATGGAAGCCAGTATGTGGCAAAAATATCCTCTCTGTGCTGAGAAAGAGGTGGATGGGGGATGACAAACTTATTTTAAATTAAAAAGAAGAAAAAAAGTTAAACTCTGAAGAGGGGGGAAAACAATCTGTTTTTAAAGGAATTTTCTTCCAAGTACCCCTGTCCCTCGGGTATGCAATATTCAGTTAGTGTAAATTTCTTTCAGCTTTCTCTCAGATTTTGAGTGCTTCATTTTTCTCTAGCTAATATAGTGCAGTTCATATACTATATTTTATGGGTGACTGGCTTCCAGAGGAAGGTAGGTGCGAAAGACCAGGCAACCATGAAACTGAGTTATATGGAGTAATCAGTACAGAGGAGAAGGAGTGTTAGTCCCTTTCCTGTCACAGTCAGATGGGACTTTCATGCTATGGGAGAGATTGTAAAGATCCAAAGGAGATATTACTTGATTTTGTTTCAGGTTGTTTGCAGTTCATTGGCTGAGAATCCTGGCTTCTGGAAACTTTATGTTATGTTTCCAGGCAATCTCGAGGATGCTGTTGGCCGCTGGAGTAGGTATTACAACGTTCTCACTCCGCGCCTGGCTGAAGCTGCGTGATTAACTTGTTAGCCATGGTCTTGTGGTCATGTATGTCCAGATGTAAAGTACCATATCTTGGCTTCACATAAACAAAAGGCTTTTTTGGCTCAACAGAGTGCATTGTGCTACATTTGTTCCTGTCAGAGTCTGTGTGTTTGTGTAACTGACTATCCAGCTGGTGCATGGATGGTGTTCCCGAGCTCTTACGTGGATGAGATCTAGGCCAGAACTTCAGAGTTCACAGACTTCAAAGAACAAATCCAGAATTCCTTGGACCGCTTTTTATGTCCTGTGCTTTACCCACCTTTGTCCAAAGGATCAAAATGTGCATTTATTTGGGGGTTAAGGTGTTAAGATGTTTGTTGAACATGTTTTTGCAGGTCTGATCCTACAACGTTCTTTCACGTAGCTGGGAGCCACCTTGTTCCCTTAACCAGCCATTCATTGCTCTCACTGAGAGGGGACCTGAGTGCTATTAGAAACAGGCACGAAAAATATGAATTTAATGCCTGTTTTATTCATGTCTACAGCTCCCTGTCTCTGAGTTGTGCTTCTTCACTCCTCTTATATTGTTGTACACCCTCTGTTACCTCCCACAATGATGATTAATGGAATGCTCGACACTTTTTTTGAACTCTTGGTTTTTCCTCTTAGTTCCTGATTATTTTAATTCTGCCAGACCCTTTTTCATATCCTTTCCTCATCTGCCTCTAATTTACAGTATATCATTTCTCCTACTCCGACCCCTCATTTCCATTCCTGTAACGTTCCATGTTCTTTCTTGGAGCCTGGGCTGAGCACACAGACCAGTTAAAATGAAAATATACTTTCCAGATTTTAGTAGCCTAATTATTTTATTTTAAATGAAGCTGAGGCATCAATCAGACTGTTCTCTAAATCCCAGTCACATCAGTAGCTAAATGAAAATATCAGTTATTCTCTCCCGTTCCCAGCCCACTTGCCTTTAAATGGTATTATTACAGCAAATATTAGGAGTTTAGACATGTCCATAGTCTTTTGTTGAAAAGCTCTTGCAAACAAGGCAAGGGAGATGCATCTGAAATCCTAATATCTTGTGAAATAATATTAACAATAGGTCTGGCACATGCAAGCGTTCAGACAGGAGGCTGTCAGATCCCGTGAGGTTGAAAGTGAGAAATATTTGAAAGACAAAGAGCAAATCATAGAAATGGCAAGTTGAGAAAAAGGAGTTTTTGGTTCAGGCTCCTGGGGCTGGTTCTCAGCTCCGAGACTGTCTTGCTGCTTGGCTCCAGACAGGGATTTCTGAAGAGCCTCACAGGGCTTGAGCATGTCCAGTAATCGGATCCTGTCCTTGTCAACAGCCTCAGCTCTTTGCAGTCCTGAGTGCCCAGAACTGCTAGGGACTTCAGTGGGAGCTGTGGATGCTCAGCCCTGCTGAGAACTGGATCCAAAATAAAAAATGTGTGCCCACACTAGAAGTACTTTCCTTTTGGGCATTAGAGGTTGTGCCCCTCACCCCCACCCCTCATTTTTCTTTGCTGTTAATCAGGAGAGATAGTACAGAAACATACAGGTGAAAAACCTGTGTTCAGGAGAAGGAGGTTTAACATACAACCTGCTTACACACTTGAGCAGAGCTTTTGTAGGTCAGATATTTTGACTCACTGCAGAAGCATGTAATGGGTATTGCTTGATTCTTGATTTCAGGCTTCATGTTTAAGACACATTTGTGGGTCTCTTTGTGACTAATGGGGAGGGATGCTTTTCTGGAGGCTGATACGGTGACTTTTAAGTTAAGATCTTTAAGAGGATCAGATTTTTCTGATAATTTTGACTGCTTCCAGACCATCTTGCATATAATTTCGTGGTCTGTCTGAAGTTTGCTGTACACTATTTCTCTTGCTCTGCCCCGCTTTCTCTGTAAGTGTGGGCACAGGGGAAGTCAGGAACGCTAATGCAGGCACTTCAGTAGTATCCTCTGTACCGTGATAGAGACTTTACACTTAATAGGGAAAATGACAGGGGGATGCTGGAGAGGATGAGGTAACTTGCTGTCAGTCAGTTACAGAATTAGGAGCAGGATTGTCTCCCCAGGTCTTTTTTTTTTTTTNGGATTGTCCCCCCAGGGCTTTTTTTTTTTTTTTTTTCTGGTGGACTGTGCTTTCTCTCCATATCACTATTGTCCCTGCTTACTGCAGGGGGTGTTGGACTAGAGGACCTTTAAAGATCCCTTCCAACCTAATACATTCTATGGTTCTATGATTCTATATCTTAATGACAATATGTACTGTCTTACAGTCTTACATTAGGCATCCATTTCTATTTTTGTCCCAAGCAAGTTTTTTTCTTTTAAAAAACATATCGTGGAAATGAGTGAAAAAAACCTGAAGTTTTTATTGCTTCCCTCTCCCATTTAGCACATTACTATTTCTGTATTTATTTTTCCTCTTTTTTCTTCCACTAAACTTGAAGGGGATGAAGATACATGAGAGGCTATGTTAAGAGCTTTATCAAACTTCTGTCTAATAATAATGAGATTTGCAATGGGCTTTTAAAGGACACAGATCAGAACCACTTACCATAATGGTACTACAAAGTAATGAAGATTCAAGTGGTTCTTGTTAGATATGAAGCTATCAGAGAATCGGAACTCGTCTAATATCTTCTTGCTGGAGAAAAGGGAGTAATTGGTGCTGGGAAAGGTTTGCTTCTATTTTTTGTTTCAAATCCAGGCATAGCAGCTTGGGGTATGTGTTGTTTAGATTTGTGGGACTCCAGGTGTGCATGCTGCCCTCCCATTAAACCTTGAAATAAAGGTTCTAATAAATTTCCATTAAAATAAGTAGTAACCACATTTAATGACCAGTTTGTTTGAGTGTTAACAGCTTGTTAGCTAACAAACTCATCATTAACTGGTGCTAACTTCTCCCTACTTGTTTAAATAATCCCTTTATATCAGCCCTGTTTGTGTTAGGATACTCATGTAAAACCTCTGTCTGATGCTTCCATTCCCTTCTGTTATATTTTTTTATTTTATATTTTGTTTTAAGCTGAGAATATTATTATCCAGTTTGGTCCTTTCTTCTTTGATTGTCCCACTTTCCTGTACTAGTATTTTTTCTTTGTGCATTAAGACAGCAGTTTTATTTTCTGCTATATTTTTCCCAGATTTATCTTAAAATCTCTGCTTGTTCAATGAATTAGGTGACAAACCCCTAGAGGTAAATTCAACTACGGAACATAAAACTCACAAATCAGTGGAGCTGTGGGCTACATCCTGATTATGTACAGAATTCAAATGAGCTTGGGGAACACATTTGTGTGATGTTAGAGGAAGCAGAAATCATGTCCTCAGTCTTGCCAAGATACCAACGTCTTTCTGCAAGTCCAGCAGAATGACTTATGTGTAAGCCTGAATCATAGTCACAGAACTAGATGCTGTGTGGTGTCAGCCTGATTCGACTGTAGCATTTGTTTTACACTTGAGCTGTCTCTGCTTCATCCTGTGGGAGGAAGAAGAGAGTTCAGTTAGAATCTTAAACTTTGGGCAAGACTCAGGTTAAATAAAATGAAATCAGCCACTCTTGAGGATAAATTGCAGGAGGAAAAGTATTTAGAAAGTATTTTCTGTGTTCATTTTCTCTGACCGATTCCATATTAAAACGGGTGGGCAGCACCTCCAGACGTTATCCATGTGTCTCCTTACCTCAGAGCAGGATCAATGAAAATTGTGTCACACCTAGAATGTCTGTCTAACTTCCTGAAAGATCTCCAGGAGCAACTGCCCTGTGGCTTTCTTGGACCTTTTGTTCTGGCCCTTTGCTATTCTTATGAATCTGAATGCCAGCCTGAAATATTCTCGCTGCAGTATAAGACCACTGGTTGTTGACCTGATCCAAATATACAGCAACAAACGATGTCTTCTTCTCTACAGAATGGACTTGAAAATGTTATCACACTTTCCCTGTTCTTTAGGCTAAATAATCCCGAATTTCTGCCTCTTCTTCTGTTATCTACACCTTTCTTCTACCTGGTTCAAATCTGACCAAATATCCAGTTAAGATGGATAAAATAGAAAGTTTACTTCAGGTATCTTAGAAGATATATTTAGGTTTATTAATTGCAGTGCAAAGTAGTCCCTTTACCCAGACTCATTAGCACGTCCTTCTCAGTATCGGCTGCACCCCTTTGATGCCTCTCTGAAGATGTGCTACCCAACTACCAACAAGAGTCATCACCACCCTGTTTTTGCAGCTGGTTACTCCTGCCTAGCTTACGCTTCTCCTACTGAATTTAATTTTTTTTTCTTCTCAAGTTGCTATAAGGGGACCTATAGTAATAAAATTCCCACTGCAGCTTTGCAGATGCAAAGAGTCTGGGTTATTCAGATGTGCACGCATAAATGTGTGTGCTTCCTATAACAAACAGTCCTTTAAGCAGTTTAGTGTCATTCATTGCAGTTTTTACAGCTTAGTTACTGCCTCCTCAATAGCTAATAAAATAGACTGTAAAACTTCACGTTCTGTAGGCCAAAACAGAGGATACTTCTGTTGTTCTGTTTCATTATGAAAATAAGGTTTGTGATTGAGCTGTCCTTCCATCTGCTTGCCTCAGTGCAAGCCCCTCCCTAATAATTTTTGAACATGCTGCCCCACTAACTTGACAGGAGGGCAGAGGCCTTCGAAGGGACTGAGGCTACCAGGACTTTGGAGAAGACTTGAGTCTATGCAGGGCATCCATCCATGATGGAGGGAGACTTGAGTTGCCCACTGGAAACAAAGCAGCAGTCCTGCTGAAGGAGCTGTTTGTTTTGTCAGAGGTTGATTGTGAAACAAAAATTGAGCCAGGGTGGTCTGTAACACTTTGGGGTTTGTTGAGGCAAAAGGACATTTCAAGGCATTGGCAAGACAGTTGGGTTTTGTGTCAAAGCAGCTATAGGCACATTTAGGGGCGTGGTGGAGACACCAGCCCTGGAGGGATTTGAAAGACGTGTAGATGTTGTTCTTGAGGACATAGAATCATAGAATCATAGAATGATTAGAGCTGGAAGGGACTCCCAGAGGTCATCTAGTCNGAGGGATGACGTGGTCTAGAGGTGGGCTAGGCAGGGTCAGGCTGTGGTTGGACTCGATGATCTTATAGGTTTCTTCCAACCCAAATGGTTCTATGATTCTAGGTAGCCCTGTAACAGATAGAGATGGTTGATTAAAAATGCCCCCTTCTAAGCTTGCAGACAGAACAAGAGGGAATTGGTCCAAGTTGCACCAGGAGGAGGTATGGATTGGATATTAAGAAAAATTTCTTCACCTAAAGAGTGTAGTGAAACATTGGAACAGGCTGCCCAGGGAGGTGGTGGAATCACCATTCCTGGATCTGTTCAAAAAACGGGTAGATGCTTCAGGAGATGGTTTGGAGGTTACAGTAGTGTAGCACTAATGGTTGGACTCGGTGATCTTGAAGGTCTTTTCCAACCATGATGATTCTCTGATTCTATTTTTATAATAAAACCTCAATTTTGTTCAGGTCTCTCTGCACACTATTGGACCATAAAAACACAGAACGAGCAGCTCGGTTGTACTTCTTTATTTCTTGTCAATTCTTCACCACGAGTCAATGTTAATACACACATTTGAGGAACATTGTCTGTGTATGCTCCACAATGGCCACATCCAACAGTTGAAACAAACGCAGTTCAAGTCTCCTGATCTTAAGATGTTGTCTGATTTATCCATTTGCATCCTGTTAACTCGCAGTGGGAAGTGCACTGGAAGAAATTCGGCATCTGGATAATTTACTGCCATACTTCAGTGTTGGCAGTTCAGCTATGTACCATCTAAAGCTCTTCTTCAGCAGCAGACTTCCATTGTAAATAAACTGTCCAGCCTAACGGAGATGTCTTGTGAAAATAAACACAGTGCTTAAAGGGCTGCATATGCTTTCTTACAGAGAGGCTACAGACTTGAAACCTGTGCAGCAGATTCTCAAATTCATCTTTCGATAGAGATGAAGCATTTCAGCTGTTGGATGATTGCAGGCCCTTTGGGTACCCTGCAAATTCTCTTGTAAAAACAGTCCAGGACAACATGTCCCTCCAAAGTGGAGAGGCTGGAATTTTGGCTTTAAATTTTGTGGACTTCCCATACAGTAAAAATTTCCAAACTGCTGCTGCCTCCAGGAGAGTTAGAAGCATAAGTTCTTGGGACTGATCAAAGATCTCAGTCCAGCTAGTCCAAAGACCTTGTATATTAAAAAAGTCACATACTATTCTAGTGTACTCTGGCAGGTTAGCTGGAGTTTTCAATTCCATGAGTCTTTTAATCACCCTGCATCCCCAATCCCAATAATGTAAAACAGAGTGGCTTTAAAAATATAATCTGTGTTAAAAGCCTTGAGGAAAATCTTGAAAGCCAGTTCCATGAGGAATGGAAGATGTGGCAGGACTGTGTCACTTGACAGATCAGTTTCTTCTCTTTTGGTTTGGGCAGTCATCTGGCTTTACATTATGTAGAGAGGAGATATTTCTGTCACACAGCTGTGAAAGGGGAGAGCTTGCAGCCCCACTTGAGCAAGCTGTAAGGTGACACTGGATAAGAACCCAAACAGTCTGACTGGAACATGAGTGTGTCTAGGCACAGGCTGCCATGCCTGGCTGAGTGGGGACCTAAGGACCATTTTTTTAAAGATACCTAGAGTTACCAGAGGAAATCAGGTGCAGAGAGGGGTGAACATGGGTGTCTAGTTCATGGTGTTGTGCTTCTTTCTGGGCTGTCTTACTCCAAGCAGACAGTTATGAGCGTTGCTCACGTATTCTGGGAAAAGGTGACTATATTTCTGTTGCTGGAAGAGGAATTACCATTACTAAAGACTCATCCTCTGTGGTTTTGTTAAGTTTTTTGTTTAAATTTTTTTCTTTTTATACCTTTCTTGTTTGACAGTCTATAAGTGGATGACTTTTTCATGCCAAACTGTAATGACAGTGACTTCTCTCATTTTATTTGGGGACTGGGGGTGAGAAATGCTGACTTATGACCCACGTGCAACTTAGGTGAGGAGGAAAATGGAGAGAAGTTGCTTCCTGTGTAGCTGGTCAGTAGCAGCAGGATAACCCTAAGTGACATGCCTTTCCACAGAGTTTCTGCATTAGTGGTGGCTTGGATTGAGCAGATGTTCGGGCTATTCTGGTCACTCTTCACCTTTGTCTGCAAGGTGCATCAATCACTGTAATTATAATGGGACATGGAGCCAGCAACTGAAGGAGAAAAATCAACCCAATCCTAGGAACAATCTTTCTTGATGAATTCTCCCCCCTAAATCGAAACAATTTGCAGGGTAACCCAGCTGGGGTTCATATGCTTTTGATTACTGTGGGCTATTTAGCTTTACAAAATGACATGCTGCTTAATGGACTTTTAATGGTTATAGGTTTCTCTCTCTTTTTTTTTTTTAATGAGCTTCACCAGTTTGTTACTAATGCCCTGTAGAAATCTGGCAAGGGGCCAGATTTTATGTTACAAATTTTCTGGTTTTCATGCAGCATAAGTGCAACCCATGCAGCCAGTGGGGATGTCTGTGTTACCAATCATACTGTAATGCCATTAAATAAAAAGGAAAAAGGAGCTAATTGAGTACCCCGCAGTCCTAATAATGGCATACTCAAAGATGATATAATTAACACTTTGCTGCTGAAGACTTGAAAGAAGTCTAGTCTGTTGTTCAACCTCTGAAAGATGGAGTTTCTTAAAGTATTTCCCTTGACTACCTCCAGGCTGACATGTCAAGTGAAGGTTATGCCACTGCCAAGGCACAGATAAGTTCATATCCTTCTCAACAAGGAAGCAGGAACACTCATAACATTTTGCTAGGTATAATGGCCTCAGTCTTCAGCAGTGACTATGCCTCAGCTTTCTAATGGCCCTTCTTGAAGGGGCTCGCTTATTTTCAGAGAATGAACACTTGGCACTTCAGAAAACTTTTTTTTTCTTTTTATCTTTGGTTGTTGTTTTTATAAGTTGGAGGAGATTCCTATTCTGCAGTCAGTAGTTGATGCTGGAAACATGAGCTGATAGTACCAGAGGCTTTTGGTGGAAAGTCTAGGCATCAATTTGTTTTGTGGAAAAAGGAAGATTTAATTGTTTAATCTCTCTTAGTGTTTTTACTTACTTGGTGGGAACACCAACCTCTTCATGTTTTGTATTCCTGGATAGGGGTGATAGTTGTTAATGAACCTACAGTTCTGCCTGAACTCTCTTGAGCCTGGACTGTCAAAGGGGCTTGGGCACAAGCTCAGGCGCCAGTTTTAGGTGGGCCTTGGGCAGAGGCTCAGTGCTGTGTACCCCATTGCATAGCTGCTGCACGGTGCAGACAGGCCAAGAATGTGGTGGCTTGGCCAAGTTCTCTCTTGTGTCCCAGGTGCTGATGCAGTGGCTGAGGTTGAAGAGGGGCCTTTCTCATTGTCCTGGTCTTAAAAGGGGTAGAGTTAATTTTCTTTCTGGTAGCTGGTGTCGTGCTGTGTTTTGGATTTGATAACACACTGATGTTTTCATTTGTTGTTGAGGACTTTTCAGCTTCTCAAGCTGCCCTGTCAACAAAGAAGGTGGGGCCACTGAAGAATCTAGGAGGGGACACAGCCAGGGCAGCTGGGGGTCTTGCACAGCACTGACTTTGGGTGGTGAAAAATTGTCCTGTTCAGCACTTGTTTTGTACATAATAATTATTATCTTCCTCTCCTTTTTTTTTTGTTTGTTTGTTTTTTGTTCCTATTAAGCTGTTTTGATCTCAGCCCACAAGTTTTTTTCTTTTCCAATTTTCTCCTCATCCCACCAGACACGAATGAGCGAGCGGCTGTGTCCTGCTTAGTTTCCAGCTGGGGCTGAACCACAACACTCATGCACCTTGGTCGGTCTTAGAGAAAAAAGCCTTACATGTCCTGAAGAACTGAGGCAGTTTGTTTTGCTGAGAATAAAATACTGCACATCTCTTGATTAGGAGGTGGATACTCTTACTCAGGAAACGGCTGAGAATTTGGTGAACTGCCATCGCAGGACAAATACAAAGGAAGGCGCAACAAATATCCCGGCGGTTCTTTGGAAAGGAATAGAAAGTCATAAAAGGATGGGCTTCCAGCTTGATGCTTTGAGCCCAGAACATATTTAAGTCAGATTCATGGCTTTTAGGACAGACAAAACTCAGCTGACTTCAACTGTGTTCCTGCTGGAGCCAGTTTTTCTCTTGGGCCTTGCATTGGACTCAGGTCACGTGTGAAGAGATTGCATTGCTTGTGCAGCTGGAGCTTAAGCGGGATTTTCCAAGAGTATGTCATGGTCTTTTTTTGGGCCCTCCCTCAGGGCTCTGGTCTAGGATGCTCTTGGCAGCATGGCTTGAATTTTTAGTTAGCTTCTTTGCATGAAAATGCAAGTGTATGAAATGTAGTGAAATTTTGAGATGCCAAAGGTGCTTCCAGCAAGATGCGCTCAACTTTTGGTTAGCAGGAGACAACTGGAATAACTCATGTAAAGAAAAAAGTAGACACATATATATATGCAACTTCAGCCATCAGAACACACTTATAGCAATAATGTAACTGAGAAAAGGAATATCACTGAGACAAACTTCACAGGTCCAGTATTATTGGCCCAAGCTGGTAAATCTGGCTGTAAGTTAGTACACCGACTGATTTAACCTCACAAAGAACCACCTACAGCATCTCTGTTCTCATGGCCCATGTCTGGAGACTTCTTTCATCTCTAGATAACTGAGACCTGATTGTACTTAGGTCTCTTCCTTACATAGTTATGGTTTATTTGCAGTTAACATTGTGAAAAACTAATAAAAACATTCCAATAAAAAGCAAGTTGATAAAATACTGGTTGAATCTACTTGTTTACTGAATTGCTGTAGTTGATTTGAATATTTTATCCCTGATTTCCTTTTGCTCTGAAGTTGCAAATCAGATCAGGACAAATAATAGCATTCTTAGGAATAACATAAATTCAAATAAATAATCTACAACTACTTATCTAAATTTTAAAATGACACTAGCTTATGTCCTTTTCATATTAGAGTCAGAAGAATATTTCTACCAGGAGATGGATTTGGCCAAATATTCCCAGAAACAGCAAATTTAATTTTTTCAATGGGAGGAAGTTTCAAATCCTTGGTCTGAGTATCTGCATCCGGTCAAAATGGGTGAGATATCCAACGTCAAAAAAGTGCGAAGTTGTGCTACTAACCAGCTGCAGTCGGGGATCTCAATGGAAACTGAATTACCAGGGTATAAATAATAACAATGTTGAGTGATGGCTATGTAATCCATCTGTGGACAAACGAGAGGCATAATTTATGGAGCAAAATTGTTAATGGGAGATTGAATAGTATTTAAGGATGAAAAGTGACTAATACAGGTCTAGAAGCTGTGTCTCGGTGAATTTAGCAGCAGAGCTTAAAACATCATATCAAGGACATCCTCTGCATTTCAGAGTGACACAACAGGGCTCAGTGCTCCTTCAGTGGCCCCAGTTGCAGCCTTGTGCCACGGCACAAACCTCTGTCATCCTCGAGAGTTTCAGATGGCGTGCCCAGCTGTGGCAGGCAGCAGCTGAGACACCAAAACACACCCAGGGTCACTGTCTCGGCCGCGCAGGTGCTTGGCCCTGACCTGGGGCTGGGGCAGAAATGCCTGAAGCTCCTTCCTCTGCATCTGCCGGAGCCTGGCTGCCAGATGCACGAGTGACGTGTGCACGGCCGTGTCCGTTGTGGTAAACAGCAGGAATGGCGGCGATGGCGTGTGCTCACTGATGTGATGCGACAATTGCTGTGATACACAGCTCTGCTGCAGAAGTAAGAAAGCCCAGAAGGTTCTAACACATCCTAAGTGTTTGTACTGTGCTGTCCAGAGCCGCTGCTCTCTGCTTTTGGTCATCCACGTGCCGATCAAACTGCACGGCCCTCCAGCGTGTGTAATGGGTGTTCTTTTATCCCCTCCCTTTTCTCTAGACTATCCTTTAAGGTTTTACATAATTTACATAGAAATAATTTGTTCCAGACTTTAATAAATTTCCTGCTTAAGTAGGAAGACCATGGGGCTTTTCTGTTGTACACTGAATATATCTTCAAATATGTCTTGTTTGTGTATGCTGTCTGGCCTGAATCGTACCTCTTCAGGCTGGGATTTCTCAGAAGCACCCACATTTCTTAGTACCAGGAGTATATCAACTTGACAGTATTTGTTTTTTTTTTTAAAAAAAAAACATTAATAGCTTTGAAAGCTGCCATCATATTCTCAGGGAATCCTAGTGCAGGAGGAGTACAATTGTACAATTATATTTCATAAGTAGTTGGGGAAATAGTGTAATTAAACTCACCTGCATTTCATTTCTTAATAATTACTTTCCTTTATCTCATCTGAGGTCCTCTGAAACTAATGGAAATATTTCTATTAAATAGCAGTAGATTTTTGGGTCCAGCTCTTACTGGAAAGCTGTTCCAAACCGCCTACCCAGTGTTAGTGTCATGGCATTTCTGAATAATCACTCACATATAATTTATAACTCCACATCTTCAGTTAATTAGGTCCACCACCCTCATGACAAGTCTGAATCTCTCCTGGTTACCTTATCACTGCTTCTGCACCAGCTGGAAGACATAGCCAGATGCAGCTTTCTCTTGCAGGGCAATTTTGAGAGAGAGAGAGAGACCCCCTACCAAACCCATTTTGGGCTTCTTGCACAACAGGATACAGCAGTGGCCACAGACCCAGAGTAATTTCATATTCTGTACACAGAATATGGCCATTTCCTGTCTTTTCCAAGCCCAGAAAAGCTCTGTGAAAGCCTGCTTGTCTTTTACTACATCTGAGCCCTTTGCAGGAGAACTTCTTTGTTTTCTCACTGGAGGCAGCTTGACTGGTTCTGAGATAGGGCTTCAGGTTGCTCGTGGGTTGGATGGTGCTGGCTGGCTTTGGGCAGGTGTCCATCCAGGGAATCCAGTGCTTAAGGTGGGAGGTGTTTTAAGGGCTGATGTCAACTGGTGGCCTTGCTCTGGCAGAATTAGGTGGTGAACCTGCCAGAGGACTGGCTAGGAGATCCAGGCTTTGTGTTAGGCATCTGTTTTAAAGATTTTTTGGGGAAAAAAAAAGAAAAAAAAAAGAAAAAGGAACCCAAAGCTTCTAATGAAAACAGTGAGTTTTTGAAGATAATTTTTGCTTGCTGATTTCCCCCCCCTCCCCGCCTTAAAGCCCTGCACATGACTTTATCTGCCAGGAAAAGAAATAATCTGTCACTAAATTGTTGCTGTGACTAATGCTCTGTGACTAAACATTGTGAGTCCTTCAGCTCAGGGAAAGTGCTCTTAAAGCCTCAACAGAGGATTGTCTTTAATAGAAAAAAACAGAGGGGCAATGAAGATCCTTCCTACTTGTGGGACCACAGGCAGTGTTGGTGCCAGTGTGAAGATTTCCAGTACCCAGTATTGCTGACTGAATGATGTCCACCTGGGAAAGGTGTGGGGAAGTAATGCTGTAGTGTATCAGCAGTGCTGTCATTGACAAAAGGTTTCCTGTTCCTACTGAGTGCTTTATCAAATAGGAAATGAGATTCATTTCAAGTGGATTTGGGGTTTGCAATGAGCACTGCAGCATGCAGGCTGGTGGCATTCTCCCATAGGAACCAGAGGTTTTTACTGGCATTTTACACTAATCTAAATGCAGATGGTGGCCTGGTGGTCCTAGAAATTACTATTGTATTTGTTTTATTGTTTTTCCTAATAGAAATGTACTGTTATCCCTTCCTGCAACTGGTATTTATAGGAGATGGATAAAAACAAGTCTGAGGCCAGAGCTAGTATGACATGCACCAAGGCACCGTCCTTTTTCTGTGCCCATTTGGGATTTTAGCCCATGAGGCACTCCAGGTGGGATATATGGGAGGTAAGTATGGAAATCCTGGAGACCTGTTTCCAGTTTTGATGTGAGAGGCTTTTGTTAGGTCTTCTCTGTGGTGGCTCCATTTTCACTCAGTTATCAGCGAGCTATTTGGGTCTCAAACAAGAAGAGTTCAGTACTGAATTCTGCCTCAGGAGCGTCGGGGCAGGTTTGGTGTGCAACACCAAATCGGTACAGCTCGGCTCCTAATGGGGAAACACTGCAATTCTGCTGGGGTTGAAGAGAACATCAAAACTTTTGGGTACTGAGCTGAACCTTCAAATGTCAGCATCACTGTCCTTTGGCTTTGAAAGCAGGTTTTATTTCAGTGATTTGTGCCTGTGGTGTCCTCTAAATCTCCACTCATTACAGTGCTCTAAAGACAGGACACCAGCCATGTTGGTGCTTGCTTGTTGCAACTCCCATGCAGTCTGGCAAATGATAAACAAAAGTCTTTTGTATAATATTAATAAGCTTTCACCACTTCTCAGCATGGCCTGTTGTCATCAGAGTAAATCATGTGTATCAAAAGCCCTTATATGTGAAAGTTTGTTTTTATATCTGGCCAGCTTTTCTATCTAAACCCTTTTATCATCTTGTAATAAAAATATTTGTTTATTTTTTCAATAGGCTTTCAGTCATGATACAGGAACTTCTCCCCTGAATAGAACAGCACTTTTCTAAGGAACTTCCTTTGAAATCATTTTGACTGGCCCCTCCTAGCTGCCAGTGGACTTTGAATCCTGTTTACATTAAAACAATAGTAGCAGCTTCATAAATAAACAGGCACACACATGCCTCAAAGCCATCTTGTAATTGAAAAGGGAAAGTTTTTTCTTGCTCAGGTCCTTCTAATTTATCTAGGTTTGTCATAAATTTGAAATGAAAATTCTGACTTTATACTTAATGTATAGATCAGATTGGATTGATGGGTTTTACAGTGCAAATTTTGAATGAAAACATCGAGGTTCTGCTATGTCAATACTTTAGAGTAAGAAGTTATTTGCTAACACAAACACTTTTCCCTCTCTCCAGGTAGGAGGGTAACATCCTGTCAATATAATGTGAATAAATACAACCCTAAGACCACGCAGCCTTTTATGTGCTCTTGAGCTATTGCTACCTTTCTGTTTGCTTTCTGGTTGTTCCTGTGACTGCCTGCAAATGCTGGGTGATGGAATTAAGGAGATGGTAGAGAGATTTAATGTGTTGGGCTGCCTGAGAAGCACTTGTCAGGAGTCTTTCAAATCTCTCATATCTTTGGTTCAGTGTTTGCTCCTGGACATACAGAAAAGTTTTTTGTACTTTATTTTTAACCCTTTTACACTTTCTTGAATAATAATCCCCCCTTTTTATATAATTTCCAGCAGGTTACTTGTAATTTCATGCTCAGAAATAAGATGCAAAAGCACCCAAGGGAATTCAGAGTTTCAAATGGTCTGGGTAATACTGAAATCAGAATTCAGCTAGCCCAAAGTCAACTCTGAGTGGATGCTGACTTAACTGGCAGGTGAGAAGCTGCATCATTACATCTAGGGTGTGGCCATAGGTGTGATAAATCACTTGTCCCAGGTTAGGCTTTGGCCCTAGGAGTGAACCTGTACTGTCACATCTGTGTGGGCTGGTGTCAGCAGAGCTTTGCAGAGACAGATGTGCTTGCACAGAAAAATCTGGACTGGTTGTGAGTTTGTTGGCCACGGACTTGCAGAGGTGTGGGCATAATAAATGCCACTGGATGAAATGCTGTGCTTTCCATTTCCTTCTGGACAAATATGCCCCTAATTTGTAGGAAATTTCTGTAACCAGAGGAAACACAATACTTTAAGTTGCACTGCTTATAATCAAGCTCTGGCCTCAGAAGCTTGATAAAATACTTTTAGCCTGGGCTATTTATCCATGTCCTCTGCAAGTGAAACAATGGCATCTCTCTCTGGCCTGACATCCCTCCTGGCACATCCGAAGGAGCAGAGGGCTGGGAAAATGGCTCAGCAGTTGGTTCAAACACCCCATGCTTCTCTTGTTAAGGGAGAGGTTTGGAAACATTTCCACAGCTCTAATTTGATCTCTGGGAAACCGAAAGGTTAATTGCACAATGTACAGGGGCAAAATAGATTTCCAAGAACATCTGGCACTATATTATTGAGTCTGAAATGAGATTAAAGCTGTTCTTCTGGGACACAAGCTCTTGCCAGCCACCATGGGGAAGGTGTACAAACTTTATCTGGGTTTAATGAAGACACGGTGTGTATATTTATACACGCAGAGGCACACACACACACACACACACACACACACACACACACACACACACACTCACGTGTGTTGGCTTTGGTATTGTTTGTTCTTTTTTTCTTCTTCTTTTGTCTGTGGCCTATTATATCTGGGCTTGGTTTCACAGGCTTCTCATCTAATTTCAATGACTCTCCATTTATGGGACATTTTTCTCCCTGGAAAAAGTCTGTGTTGCACCGTATGTGGTCTTTTCCCTTCTGTTTAAACTGAAACGTCATCAGGCTTCTTTCTTCTCTTACCTGCCACAACTCCTCTTTGCCACCTATCAATAACCTGATGCTACTGAAAGAAATCATGGAGGAGGGGATATCAGGGAGCAGGGCAATAGCTTTTGAAAATCACCAGCATGAAAGGTGAAGGCACACCTATACCATCTCTTAAACACCAACTGTATCCAGGAGATATTTGGGACTGTAATTAGGGATGGAAGAAATCCTTACTTGAAAAATGTGAGCTGTGCTTATGTCTGAGGCAGGCGGGGAAAAATACATGTCAGAGGGATGCAGGGGTGGGAGTGGGCGGTGAGGAGGTGACTCATTTCGTCTCAGGGAGCTTTCCTTTGCTGAGGTCGGCTGTGATCTACACTCTTTTCCCCAGCCTTTCTAAGGATGAAGGAGGAATCAGTCAGTGGAAGAAGTGGTAATGAATAATGATTGCAGGATCATCTCTTGTGCCGGAGAAGTCCAAGTGGAGAGACATCTCTGAGCCATCCGTTTCCCCGAGCGGATGGCTCACTATTACTGCCTTATCTGCCTGATGTGTGACACTCGGGTGTCTTTAATATGTCACAAGTTCTGACAGATTTGGCAGGTCTTTAACCTGGAGATGGTCTGCAGAGCTGGTTGTGTGAGGGGACTGTAGAGGGCAGTCTAAGACCGCCAGTGGTGGAGCTGCTGCATCTGCCAGGGGTGTGCAGGTCTAATATCTGCCACCTGTGAGGGGGAGTTCTAGGGGGCTGAAGGAAAAAAAAAAAGGGGGAAGCTGGTCTTTTGGATTTACAGTAAGTGTCTACTTGGCTTCACCTGAAAGAAATTCTTTACAGGACTTCTTTTTTCTCTAAACTCCACCCTCCCTTCCCCAGCTTGCTCTGCCTGAAAACAGGCTATGCTGCTACTGGCTGAACAGCATGTTTTCACGCTGCAATCACTCTCGGAGGGAGAGAAGCAAGTTGTGTAAATCCTTCTGCTGACAGTTGAGATGATTTTTAGCCCGTTCACAATGGGTTTGACTTCACTGCACAGTGAATGAACGCGACAGCGAGCGGGGTGGCTCTCTCCAAACACCACTTTACTGCTTGCTGGTGGCCCAAGGTAGACAGAGAAATCCCAGTAGCCGAAGTGGGGTGCTGCCAGAGCAAGTACTATTGATGGATGCGGTTCCCCTGCAAGGTCAGGCAGGGCATGGTGTGCAAAACAGAATGGTGTTGGACCTGGGCAAACGTTTTCTTACTTGTGTGTGGGTGAGCAAAGTAAAACTGGGCAAAATTCTCCCTCTTTTTTTCCTACTTTTGGCCATCTGTGAAGTATGGGAATTTGGAGCCTGAGCCCATCTTACCACCGCAGGCAGTTCAATCCTGCCAGTCTCACCAGGGAAATGAGCTATAGCCATAGTGGTGTCCTTACATAGTTAAAGGCTGTTCCTCTCTTTTGACAGCTTCTTCATGGTGACGGGGGTGGCATGTCTGAGGTGTCTCATGTTGTTAGTGAAAAAGGTATACAAGTATATCTTTTGGCATTCTTGGCTCAGGTATACAAGCAATATCAGAACAAGCCTCTCTTTTCTGCATAAAATCCTTTATAAGAGAGTATCATCTGAATTGATAAGCTGGGGGAAGGGATCAGCCCTGTCTGATTATGAAATTCCTGGCAGTGAAGTTTTTAGCTGTCCTTTTGCTTTTCAACAATAATTGGAGGGTGGTGGGGAGCGGGGAAAACTACGAGTAAACACACTGATATCCAGTTGTCTTCTCAGGGTCCAAAGCTACTAACTTGATTTCTGTTATTACTGTTCTATGTAGTCAGGATCAGTCATGCAGAGCCAGCCCCTGTAAACACCTCCATGCATATTTTTATTCATGTTAATATTCTCTTAGGTTTCATTGGAACAGTTTGTGCTTGTAAAGTCAGAGTCTGCAGAATTTGGTCCAGAACTTAATTTGATTTTAAATACCCTTCCTTTCTAATAAGTCTCTGCAAGGCAGGGGTTTTTATGTAGCTGCCCTGGTTTTGATACTCCCCCTTTGCTTACAGTATGCATGGTATTTCTTGCTGGTCTTCTGAAGGACTTAGTAGTTGCCATTATTAATTAAGCTTCATAGAGCTCCCTTGGAGAGGATGAGTAGCTTAGAGCCTGTGTAAACTGAGGCAGAACAAAGCTGAGCGATTGTTTTCCCTTAGGTCTCACGGTAAGCCTCTGGCAGAGCTGGGAATGCAAGTCAGCTTCCCCCAGCCCCAGCCCTCTCCTGTAACCGTAGGCAAGCTGGAGCAAATTAAACCCAGGCAAAGGCGGGTACAACTCCTCTAGCAGGCGGCGAGAGCTGTGCCCGCTGCACGAGCTCTGCGTTTGGCCCACTGCCTGCCTGCTCCTAGAATAACAGACACATGGAACACGTTGCCAAGTCAGGCCCTTAAATCAGGCTTTTATAAATGAGTTCAGGAGGAAAGGAGACATATTTTATTTCTGCAGAGAGAGAGGGGGATTGAGGGAGGTGGTGTTCAGCTAACCCCAAAGGGGGAAAGTTTATTAGGCCAAGTGGCCTTTTCCTTCCCTGTAATGCCTTCGGTTCATAACTAAGAATTCACTTTGCAAAAAGATAACAAAATACCAGCCTTGCTTCCAAGTACTTGTTAACACTTTAGTTTCAGGTGATCAAATGCTGGTAGGGTCCCATGCTGTATCCCAGCTGTTAGACCAGCTAAGCAAGAGTCTGTGGTACCGTCTGGGCCGGAGGAGGGAGGAGAGCTCCATTTTTAGGCTGGAGAGCACATATTCCACGCGGACCTCTTTGGCAACAGAGTAGGGGTCCAAGAATCCACTTAAGGCAAAAGAATGCTGCCATGTTAAACCCTTGGCTGTAAGCCTCAGTCAATTGCCAGCATCAACAATTGCTTTTCCCATGAAAAAGGACATTTTCTGCTCTGGCAACGTGAACAATTTTATATCTGAGTGAAAAAGCTGCCCTAAGGCTTTGCAGAAGCAAATACCTTCTTTTAAATTGAGGCAGACTCTGCTGGTGCAGGCCGTGGCTTTGCAGTGCCAACCTATGCTGCGACGAAGCATCTGCAACCCCTCTCCTCCTTTCTGTTCACTTCTGAGTTCCAACAAGGTCCTCTCGGTTTTCTTCTCCCCTTCCTTGGCTGGGTGTAGGCTTCTGAAGTATCTGCGTGGGATGTTGTGAATTGCTCAGATGTGGCCCATCTACTGCTGGGTGACCTTGTCTTATTCAAATGAGCTTTGGTAGAGGGAAGAATTTTAAACCAAACTGCTGTTTTAGAAGGCTCTGCAGCCCACAGCTGTACCTGTGTATCCTGTGTGCTCTTGTAAAGTGACTGTGAATGAGAGAAAGGGAGGCAAAAGGGGTGAGGTAGATTGGTTGGGTTTTAAAGCTAAAAGAGAAGAAAGAATCTTAATTTGTGTGCGTTAGGATCTTACAGAGCCCTCAAAACAGTAAAATACAGGACTGCAGACTTTATATCTATGTTAACAAGTAGAGCTAGGGAAGGCCTATGTGCTGAGTCAATCTCTAATGGATTGTTTGAGGCAGTCAGTGTTGTGTCTTTCCTCTTACCTGTTCTCAGACTTTTTATGTCATATTTCATATATAACAGCATTTGCTGTAGTCTCATATAGACACAGGGTTTACTGACTGACTGTCTTTGGTGTTCTGTCAGAAATTAAAATTAAACACAAAAAAAACCACAGAATGAAAAGTCCTGCATTCAGGATCTACGTGTGGTCTACTTATGTGTCTATGGTAAGTCAGATTTCACAAGTTTTGAATGGAGGGGGCTGAAAATGAAGATTTCCTGAGCATCATGTTGGCTGAGGTGTGCTCACATCCATTCAAACCTCAAATCCACCTGAGAACTGGCAAAGGTAATTTTTTTTGTCATTTTTGTCAGAGCTGGTGAATCCATTTTGTTTCCAGTAAATGTTTTGATTTAATGATAGCTTCCTATTTCTTAGCTGGTCCTGATAATTGTGTGTTCTTTATTTACAAATACCTGCACAGTGATTTAAGGAAATTAATCCTGAGCTGTATGCACAGTGTACTCTAATGAGTGACTTGTATTTGGATTTGGTTGTCTCGCTCATGCAGTACCTAGTCTGCACCCTGACTTGGTGACAGAGCTATTTTAAACAGAGAATAACGAATATGAAGTTCACAGCAAAGAGAACAGTGTGTTGACTGCCCTTATTTGCATGTGAATGTGCATATTCATATGAAGAGCAGCTATTCCTTGGCTGTTAGGTTTGTTCAGTTTTCTTCTTTGCAGCACTCTTCTCAGCCTACTGTGCTTTTTCTCCTAAATATAAAAAAAAAAAAAAATAGGAGGGGTGAGGATGGGGGTGTGGGGATAAGCTCAGGCTGTCAGTACTGAAGAAAGCATCCCAACTCGCTGCCGTTATCTGATTTTAGACAGTCCTTGGAATGAACACTCCCCAGTTACTGCTGAACAGAGGTTGTGTCTTTCAATTACCATGCATCTGAGAATAAAAATACCCTTAGCAGTGCATTTTTGTGCCGTTGTTTAGTGAGGTTATCAAATGCATCTAACATGCTTGACCACTTTCTTCTCTGGCCACAGAGTAGTTTATTTTGGCAATGTCATGAAGATCCTTCGTTAGTATTGACTTCTTTGCTGATTGAGGCTAGCTGAGACTCTCTCTACTGTGTCCCTCAGCATTTTATTCTTCATTAATGTTTTGAGTGAATGTTGAAACCAAACATAAGTTCCGGCTTAAAACTGAGCACGTTCCCTATTACTGCTGGAGCCTCCTGTTGGTTTGTGGCTGGGTTTTCAGTATGGTGAGGTGGAATAGGCTAGGCCCAGCACTTGGAAAACCAGTACCTCTCTCCAGAGTGTTCCACTGAGACCACCTATCAGTCAAGAATCTGTCTGAAAGAAAGAACTTCATGGGACTGACTCTTATTCTATCCATATTTATGTATGTTATGGCCCTTTATATCAGCAGTGACATAAAAAAGGTCTCAAACAAAGTGTAAATTGCATATAATCCTACTGCTAAAGCTTTTCTCTACTGCTGAGTTCTTGCATACAGGGATCAATCCTTTCATTTGTACAATTAACAATCAGCTAACTTAACCCCAACCTGTAGGTATAGATTTTTAAATAACAAGGGGTAGAAATACTTTGCATTAATTAAAGAGGAAATGTAGCTCGTGGAATCTTGTATCAGAGCACACCCTGGATGAGTGTTGTGAGTACTTAACATCGCAGACACTTGGCTTCCAACACACAGTCTGACTGGCAGTCTGTACACATCCTCAGCTGGTGATGGATAATGCAACTGAGAACAGTTTAAATGAACAAAAGTGCACATAGTTCCTTTTGGGCTCCTTTTGAAGTGCTTTTAGAGCAACACAGAGCTGACAAGCCACTCCCTGCAGCTGCAGCAGGGACATGATGAAAGCAGCTGCAAGGGTTTGTTTTCCTATTTCATACCCATGCTCCTTGCAACCAGGAGTGCTGGAAGGGAGCTGCTGTGGGAACACTCACCTATGGGGCACAGACCAAACCTGCAGTCCTTGCCCAGGCAAAAGTCCCACTGGTGGACTTGAGGCAGCCTTTGCTTTCAAAGGGTGGGCTGGCTTTTGAGCACAAGTGGGGGAGCAGGAGTTTGCCAGCTGTGAGCTGGGCTGTGAGCCTGCTTGTGTGCACACTTGCTGCAGTGTTTGTGGTGGGAGTGAGGTGTTTGAACCCATCGAGGACTGAGCGAACACGGTTTACTCTGGATGGCTGTTGGCACAGGCTTTGTGCTCTCCCCAGGGCCTGTCGTAGTGTCTTCACTTAGTTGAGTGAAGCAGATGCAGGTATAGTCTCTGCTACCTGTCTTAATCCAAGACCAGTTTGTCTCTCTCAGTTTACCTCCAGGAAAGCCTTTCTGAAAATTGGCAGCCAAAGCAGTTTCCTTCTGAGTTTTTCTTCTGGTCCTGACTTGAAGGACTAAGACTAAAGCAGCACAGCTCTCTCAGAAGAGGTATCTCTCTCTGTCCTCCTGCTAACAACCTGGTGGACAACTTCAATTTGATGTGGCAGAAAGAGGTCTCAAAGTTATATTGCTCTGATGTACCTTGTCAAAAACTAGGTAGGGGAGAGAGACCCTATTAGTGTCTCCACTGGGGAAGATGCTGTGGCTTGAGCTCATGCTGCGTTAAATCCCAAAGTGTCTACAGAAAGAGCCTTTAATAATGCCCTAAGCTGGAAGAAGCTTTTATCAGAGCATACATCTTTTTAAACACCAGGGAATGTGGCCATGAAAACCACACCCATAGAAAGTCAGATTTCACAGCTTTCTGTTGCTTGCAGATCTGTCTATTCATTTATTTATTTTTGGACCTAAAGTATCTGATGTTAATATCAGGATTGGTCCAAGAGTGCAGTCCATGTACAGCTACTTGTGGACTTCAGGATTTAAAACTCTGCTAGATCGAGGCTTCCCAGAACAGACCCATTTGTAAATAATGGCTTCACTGGTGGCAGCAGGTTTCGGCTGAGGGAAGAATTCTGAAAAGAGTTCAGTGCTCCATGTGGAGCACTCTGAAATTCACACTCTCACTGCTCAGCTCCAGCTGGGATGAATAGATAGGAAGGTGGACTTCCCATACCAAGTTCTGTTAAAGCTGGGGAGTGGTTTCCTTCACAGCACTCCCTTCACTCAGCTTATGCTAAGAGAGCTTTCTTTCCTGTTCTCCAGCTCACCTAATTAATTTTTTACCTGAATCTTATCCAAACTGTATGAACTTCTGCTTTCACAACTGCTTGGAAAACCTCAGACTTTCTAATGAAATTTCCTTTTCCTTCTGTGTCTGCTTGGGCCAGGAACACCTCAAGGACAGCTTTTCTTAAGACTGTATTTCTTCTTCTTGGTAATTAGTCCGTGAATTCACTAAGTTAAGATAATGATTAAAAAGAAAAGTTAAGATATTTTAAAATATGAATGATTTAAAGTCCAAATCTTGACTTGAATTAATCCAAATATGTCCAAATCTTGACTTGAATTTGAAAACTCTAAAAATCATTTAGGCTTTTCCCCCTCCCCTGAGGAAATTTGGAAGAGAATTTGAGGCTAAATGTCCTCAGTCTTCAAGTTATTCCTGTTCTCACTCTGGACCTAAATTTTGAATTTTGAGCTTAAAATTGTGGAATGAGGTAAATGCAGAGAATGGTAAGCTCATTTGCTAGTACCAGAGCTGCCTTTTGAAAATCAGGCTGATGGCATCAGATTCCTTTCAAGCCTCTGCATTGAACAAAACAAGGGGAAAGGGAACCAGAGACCCAATTCCTCCTGTGGTACCCGACACAAGGCTAGAGGGACTTACAGACCCGAGGACCTCACTGACCTTATTGGCATTTCTCTTGGTTTATATAAACAAAAAAAAAAACCAAAACAACCCTGATAAGGGCCAACAGTTTATGGCAACATTTTATTTGTAGAAGATAGAAATTCTAGCTAGTGTCTGGGAATTGCAGGTCTGGGGATATTACACTAGTGTTCTAGAAAAACCACAAATACTTGGTTCGTGATTACACAACCCATCTGTGAAAGTTTTGTAAGCAACCAGTTGTAGATATCATGTTGTGCAGAAAAGAAAATAATAGCCTGTTTCCTCCCCAGCAGAAGAAATCAATGCAGTAATGGGAATGAGAGCTGAAGTTCTGACATGGATATGAAACTGTGTAATGACCCATACTGACCCACATAAGGAATCACATAACAGGAAATACAGCAGGACTGGACCATGTGCTCAGCCCCATGCTCTGGCTTGTGTGGAGCCAGAGTTGAACTTGAAATCTCCTCCAACTCAAGAGATTCTATGGTTCTATGATAAATAAATAGTAACAGAAACTCTTTTGGAGGGGTTGAGGTTTTGCCTTTATTCTTTATAGCTTTGTGTGATGATCATTAAATATAATCTTTAATAATGAACTATTGCTGAATCTGAACATTTTACCAGGTATTTTTCCTCCTTAAACCCCTCAATTATGAACAAGTTAATTTAAAATTCCTCTTTTTTTTTTTTT
>VXBZ01004235.1:1773781-1859165 GCA_013399135.1 Heliornis fulica
CCACTTTTTTTCTGGGGTGGGGGGGATGGATTGGAGAAAGGAGTGGAAGCAGGAGAAAATCCCTTTTGCTTCTGAGTTTGGATCTAGTCTCCTTTTGTTATGCTGTTGGTCATCCATAACACCTAGCTAGTGTGTCTGCCATGAGCTGGATGCTGTGCCTTGGCACTGTTCATCTAAGAAGCCTTTTGGCAGAGCTTGTGAAAGATCTTCCCTTTGTTGCATAAAGTGTGAAGGCTGCAGGGCGATGGCAGCTGATTGCACACCATAACTCCCTAGCACTGCAAACACCAAAGGGGAGAAAAGTGGGGCACTACAAACGAAACAAACGTTTGGAATTGGATTCATACTGTTAGGATTAATGATAGGAGGTAGAGGAAAAACTGGAGCAGTATTCCTAAGCCAACACATTTGAATGATGAATTGCATTAAGGCACTGAAAAGAACAACAGCTGCAGTCCACGAGAAGCCAAATTTATCTAAATTTCTCCAGCTGATCAGTCAAAATCATCACCGAGGCTTCTGCTTTGTAATGGCTTTTTCACAGAAAACCAGAGCAAGCAGAGAAAGAATCCTGCATATAGAGGTGTATATGTTTATTTTGCCAAATTTGTATAGCTAGTAAACCCAGATGTTACAGAATTCCATATTACTGCTAATGACAGAGATTTTCAGTAGAGCTTTCTTAGGAATATGCATTCTTTCCCAGGAAGGGCCCTCTTCAAGTGACAACTGTTGCAGTATCTCCATGAACTTGGGGTATGTTTTTTGAAGGTTCTCTCTGCTACAGTGCCAAGACTTCTTATAGGGGAAAGTAGATTTCTCTGTGGACATGAGACAAGACACTCACTGTTTTTAAATGGCTGTCTGGACTTTATTACAGCAGTGTTTGTAAGTGTCCATCGAGATCAGATATAGGAGGGATTGTTATCTCTGTTGAAGAGCAGGGTGGCTGAGAGGATGGGTCGGTTAAATGACTTTTATGAAATGAGTTTTGGACCGCTGTAGCAATACAAGGATTTGAACCCAGAATACTAGAGGGTCTTGCCCAAGATTGCCTTTTTCTCCTTTCAAAACCAAGAAATAAGAGACTTCCCACCGTTCTGTGCTCCCTCTCTCTACTGAAATGTGACAAAATGTTAAATAAATCTTTTGTTGGTGATGTCTCCACTGGGGTCTGTGATGTCTATGGAGCACTTTTCCATATTGGTTTACTGTACACGTATTTGCTGCTGTTCCCCAGAAACGAGAAAGGGTAGTGGGACATGGTTACTAAGGAAATAGGCAGTTTCTAAAGGTGGGATATGTTAGTTTGTTTCAGTAAGCATGGAGTGTTCTTATGATATTACATCCCAAACTATCCTTTTGGTGTTCTTGAAGTAACCTCAGAGTGTATCTGGAATAGGCTGTTTATCCCATTCAGCCCTAGACAGGTCCTGATCTGAGCAAGGTGTGTAGCAGGTGATGCAGTTTTCCGGGGGGACAGCCTGGAGATACTGTGTGTCTGAGATTGTGTGATGTTCCCACAGCAGAATGACATCTCTGGGTATTTGGTTTTCACGTCGATGTCCTCTGTAAGCAGCTGTAGCCTGGGAAGACAAGGGGCTGCCTGAGGACAAGGAGGTACACAAGGACCATGGAGCTGCTTGCACACAAGGAGGTGAACTCCCCAGTCACCTTTCAGACACAATCAACATTATCCTGCCACCTCAGTGGGGCTTGTTAGTGCTCCTGCCTTGTGTAAGGTTGGTGCTCATGTACACAGGAACCTGACCTAGCTGGGTAAATGTTGCTGGTTGAGCAGTGGGTGGCTGTTGGTTGCTCCATAACAAGGAAAAGGTGGTGTTACTCTTCTTTCCCTTCCATACCTCCGAGTGAGAGGCAAGCCTGGCATGAATACAAATAGAAGAAGGAATTCCAAAGAGGAAATTATTCTGAGCATCCCAGAAGGCTTGAGGGGAATGGCACTGGGGTGTCAAATAGTAATTCAGCAGCCTGTGTGAAATAGTTCTGTCTGCCTCCTGCAACAAGTGCTCCACATTGTCCTCAACCTACTTGCTTGAGATACAGCCCTGCTCTGAGGTTCTGCACGAAATGGTCCTGCAAAGCCAGCTCTGTGTCTAAGAACAGAGCTGAAAATGGTGTGTAGCTTCATTCCAGCTCCATGTGTTAGGACATGGCTAGATTTTATAGAAGAACCTGTTGAGGCAGCCATAAGGAAGGAAGAAACTTTGTCTGCCTGAGCAGGAGGGAATCGTGGTGGCTGTCCCTTGTTGGATTGTGTAGCTCTGATTTACCTGGAGCAACCTGCTGACAGCTGCCCATCCTGCTTGGTGCCACTGTGGGAGCAGGGCCAAGGAAATCATTAAAATAAGAGAACTTGGGTATCTGAGCCTCTGGCCAACAGGTGTGTGTGATGTAGCATAAATACATTTCTTATTTCCTCCAGTCATTTTCATTATGTGACTTAGTTCCCATAGTCTGATGGGAGTAATTTTATCCTAGATAAAGATACATTTTTTCATCTTTTTATGGCATTAAGTATGTTTTGTTTCAGGTGTATGTGTGTGCATGTGTGAATTTTTCTGTGCTTGGCTTACAACATCAACCTTCCTGGAAGCTTCCAGATCTTGTGTTTCATTAAAAAAATTAATCCAATGTGGTCTTTTTCCTTCACTTGGATATTTTTCTACAAAATACAGCTGTGGATCACCCCAAGAAGCAATGTTCTCGTATTTTCTTGAATTGTTCTTTAGGAAATGCTGTTTTCTCTTGCATTTCCATCCATTACCAACCACTTAACCAGCATCCGGAGCTGGGTCAGTGATACAAGGTTGCTCTGGTTTCCCAGGGCCAAGGAAGAGGAAGCCACCCCAAACCTTGACCCCCTTCCCTGCATATTCACCCCTTCAAATTCCTGCAGCAATGGTTTCATTTCCTGACCAGCCCAGCAACACCAAGAACTGAAGAGTGAGTGTTTAACTGCCTTTTGTTTCAGCTTGTGTCATTTATTTTATTTTCTTCTTTTTTTTGGTTGCCTTCTGCAGGGGTAACAAGGGCATATCGAAGCAGCAACTCAACAGCTACTCTAAAAGGTTAAAAATGGCCACTTTGGGGTTGCAAAGTCAATGAGATTTTCAGCTCCAACTCCGGTGCTATTTAATCAGTAAAACTTTCTGCTGAAGAACATAATATTCTTCTCTGTTGAACCACATTTACTTTAACTTGATCAAAGGGAGGAAATACTTGTTCTCTTTAGAGTAACTGAATTAAAAAAAAACATATTTTGATTTGCCTGTGTTCATGTGTGATTCAATCTTGAGGGCAGATTTTAATCTAGTCTAAACGTGTGTAACTCCATAAACTTCACCGAAGTTGTGCTGATTTATAGCAGCCAAAAATCTGCCTTTTTGTGCTCACATTGCACCATTTGAATGATTGAGTATTATTTGCAGGAGTATTCATGGAAGACAAAATACATACTTTGTAGATTCATTTGTATTATTTGAGATGTATGCCATAGTAGTTTGATTACTTAAGCCTTGTAATCGGATATTCTGATGGTCACAAGATAGCATTATATTTAAAAATCCAGTCTTCTAAGTAGAATTTGTCAATTTTCTTTTTTATTTTCTTTAAAAACTGACATGTCTTCTTCAATGAAAAATGCTTTTCATCAATGAAAAATGCTTTTCATCAAATAAGTGAAAAAAAGACACCACCACTCTCACCCCCAATAATTCAGCATGTGGGGTTTTACTTTTTCATAGAAAATTGAAAAGGATAAAAAAAAAAGTTAAAAGCAAAATGTGTGCTGGAACAAAAAATATTTTCTGACCAGTCCTGCTTAGAAATTCTTTTCCTTAGCCTGTTGGTGCCATTCCTTCTTTGCAGGAACACTTGAATAGCCACCAGCTTTGTAATGCAGTTTTTATGCAGGTTCTAGTAATGATGCCACGTGATCCCTAGCACTGGCTGATACACCCTGGACATTAAGTTCAAACACTGGACATTCACAAAGATCCCTTTGTTAGCTGTCCAGAAGAAATTCACAAAGGAAATCCAAGTTTAATTAGGATTAACAAATAGTCTGCAGAAATGGGTGACGTTTGAGCCAGCGTGTTCCTCTGGCCAGTTTTGAGCTGTTGTTTCATTCCCTCAGGTTTTGCTGTGTGCAACATTGGAGACCCTAAACCTTTTCACTTATGAAGCAGTTGGGCCAGAATGACTGTCCTTGGGTTTACATCCCTCTGGGGGGTTAGAGGTGACAGTCTGCTTTTATCAGATGTTGTATTTATTTTGGTTTTCATAGCATTTCATGTATCAGTCCAAGAAGCCCTTTTATTTTTAGCTTCAGACATAATCAGTTTCTATCAAACCCGATTATTTGGAGTATGTTTTCTTAGTGTCTGCATGCTTCAGGTGTTAATGTCTGTGTAAAATCACAACGGGCTAATTTTACTTCTCTAATTTCTAATTTCACTTTTGCTTCTTCAGATTGGAATGTTTACTGGTATTTCAGTCTTTTAATCTGAAGTTTTTAATCATTTTGGTAAAAAGTAAGCACATTTTTCTTTGGAAGTTTCAGTGGATTAGTGTTTCCTCCTTTGACAGGAGCATTCATGTTTGCAGAGATGAAGTTCCAATTCACATGATTAACAAATCTCTGGTAATTGCTTAGTCACCTAGCTGGTTAGGAGGTTTGAGGAAAAGTAATATGGGCATGTTCAATCACAGTTGTTAGCTGGTCACTAGGACAGGCAATTGAGTAGGCTGAGGAGTTGCATATGATGGGGTTTTCTTGGCTAAGTCATTAGTGAGAATTAATTTGAAACCTCTTTTTAAAAAAAACAGTTCCAGTGCTTAACTCGAAGTCTGCCTGATGAGGATCCTGAGTACACGTGGACATGCAGAAATACTCATTGCAGAGCTAATGGACTACTCTCCTTAGCTTGAGTCCAACCTATCAATAACCCCCACCACTAACGTGGGACAAGAAACACCCCGAGTACTGTAGGTCTTGAGGATTCATTGCTGCTGAAGCTACAAGTGAGGATGAAAAGATTTATGCTTGAGCTTGCCGAATCCTAGCGCACCTGTGGCACAGTGACTGATGGTTTTCAGTTTGATGACAACAGGGAAGATCAGTCTGGTCATGCAGAGTTGTGTTCATCCTTCTCCACTGTGGCCAGTGGAGAAATATTTGGTGTAAATATTCTGCTAAATGTTCTGAGTGTGGTAGCTGTTAAATGTTTCTAATTCTATTCTGCATTACATTTGTGAACATCTGAGGAAGAATAAGTGGCTCTACTGAAAGTGCATTTGGAGATGTATTTTAAAAACGTGGAGCATAAATTTCAGTGTTCTGTCTACCACCCTTTTTCTGTTCAGCAAACATCAGCAGGATCAAATTTTCTTTAAGCTCCAGCAGAAATCCTGAGGCACCAGAACTAAAAGGCCAGTTGTCCTAGGTTCAGTGTTTAATGGCCAGAGGTCAGTTCCAGCGACCTAATTCAGATTTTTTGTGTTAAGGTGCTTACCTGCATATGCAGCCAGAGAGCAGAAACAGTGTCATTGATTTTCTGTGTGTGGTCACCTCCTGCCAGAGTAAGTGGCTGGACCTGAACCCTTGCAGACAGCTCTTCATCACTAGTAGGTAGCAACAGCCAGTTTTCATTTAGACTTAATCTTTGTTACAAATTATGCACTCAGTTCTAGAAAATGATTTCTTAGTCTACCCAGTCATAGCTATTTGAATGTGTATTTCCAGGGAATAGTTTTGGATTTAGAGGAAGGAAAAATTTTTACTTGATTCTTGAACTTGATGAATGGGATTTTAAGAGTGCTGCTTACTGCTCTACCTCTGGCCTTCATCGTGGGGTGAATTCTTTGCTCTGCTGATGTCAGCCTCTGGCTAACTAAAGTAGGATCACAATTTTACCCGCAGTGTTTCCAGAGATAACAAGTGATATCAAAATCACATACACTTTGCAAATTCCAGCCCAGACTCTTACCAAGCTACATTTGTTGTAGTTCAGAGGGATTTCTTGAGATCTGTTTGCTGGCAAGCTGTTTTGACTCAAACACTTGAGGCAGCAGCCTGGCAATATTATCTTCTGTCTTGCTCATCTTCCTTATTGGATTAGTTTTATTGATTTCAAACCTTTGATCCTTAATATCTCATTAGCTAATATAGTGATTTAGCTACATAACAGTATCTAAGGAGCAACAGCTTGTAAATGAAGCACATACATCTTATACGGTGTCGTGTACCATTACATAATCTGAATTGACATTGAATTTTGCATACTGGGCTCTGCCTTGCAGTTGACTAGTCTTACACATGTTCTAGAAAGCAACCATAGCCAAAAGTTACACCCTGTAATGATCTTGCTGTGTGTCATTCCTTGGTTTTGGCTGGATGATCCCTGGTTTAACTCCAGTCAGGCCAACAGAACAAGTGACTTTTATCCCAGTAAGTGGAAAGAAGATGAATTTACCCTGTGATGGAGCAGCGGAAACACAAGCAGGACTTGTGTGCGCTGTCTCACCACCCCTTAGGCTGAATGAGAAACTAAGAGTGTGAACACACACTATTCTCACTTAAATGCCTGCTATTGTGAGTCTGGCATCCACACGGTTCCTCCAGTTTCTGTTTTCAATTTGGATTCATCTCCATAAAGATAAAGCAATAACCTGATTTCAAGTAGTATAAACCGTACAAAATTAAATCTCTGACATGGACTTTGAATACTGATATCCTGGTTTGCTATCTCCCGTGGAAGGTGAAGGGAAATGAAAGCAGGAAACATATTTATTTGAAATGAGATCTGCCCTTATGCCAACCCCTCACACACCACCCCCCCACCTCCCCCCAGCATCTAACAACTAATTTCCAGGCCAGGAGTGCCTAATGTTACTCCAGCTTTTTTTTTTNGTGTGTGTGTGGTGGAGGGGGGAAGGCTTTTACTTGCTGACCGGTGAGAGCTGGATTCAAGAGCCTGTATTTCAATATTGCCTTTGGTAATCCGGAGCTTCTACGTATTTAGTCTCTGCCACTGGCTATCAGATCTCCCCCAAAAGATTGTGTCAAGATGTCAAGTCTAACAAGTGGAAATCACAATAGTCAGCTTTACCTCTTTTGTTTTCACTTCTATACTTGTAGAAACTGGCAGTTCCTGCAAGCATTTCTGTATGGGGGAAATGTGCTTGTGATGCAGATTGCTTTGATTCTCTGAAGGGTTTCAGACTCCGAGTCCATCCCTGCAGGGAATTCTACTTTTCAACTCTCTCTGCTGTGTGTGCAGCTCTTTTCTGATCTGGGCTGTTTTATTAATTAAGATCTTTGTATAGAGTATCACAGTTGAGCAGATATCTGCTAGTTTACAAGGACTCAGCATAGAGCAAATCAGGCTTTCCAGAAGAGGAATAAAAATATTTGTAAGTGGACACGGACGTTAGGAGATGACAGATAGGAGAAGGCTGGATGGATCAATAGGAAATTGTATGGTAAATTATTTGCTGTAAGATTTCTGGAGTGTGAATGTGAATTGATGTCTATGGATCCCCTGTGGCACTTGTGTATATCAAGCTTAAATTCTGTTAAACCTGACCTATTTCAACAGGTTGAATTTAACATTTTGCTGGATGAAAAGAAAGTGTGAAATCAACACAATAGGTTTTGTTTGTGCAAGACCTTGGTTTTGTGTTTTAAGTACACTTGAGGTAAAGTATGTTGAATAAGAATGGACTATCTAGGGGCAGAATTGCTGAGGGTTTTATTAAACAAAACAGCAAGAAGCTTTGTCATTCCAAGCTGGAAATGATGCCTAGCTGAGCTAGTAAAACACACATCAAAGGTGTACATATGGGTTACATTTTAATATTCTTTCAATATTGTTATAAAGACCTGTTACTAATTTTAAACTGTATTAGTAAAACCTATTTTTTTTTCTTTTTGTCTTTTCTTCTATATTGCTAAATGATGTAAATCACAAATGTCAATTTTATGCTGATTTATGCCAGCTGAGGATCTGGCCATGAGAGACATTTCCCCTCTGAATAATCACCCCAAATAGGGAAGGGAAAAGAGAAGGAAGGAACGGTGTCATCTGGATATGTGAATAGTTTGGCTGTAATACAATCCTGGAATAGGCTCTGATACAAAGATGGAAATATGGGGATTATCATAGAAACTCTTGAGATAATCCTATAAATAGCAGAGGAAATTCTGGCTAGAAGTTGTCTATTGAAACCATTTTGGAATGAGATGTCTGACAGGAAGAGAATTTAAAGCCAGAAACCACAAGGCAGATCCTCACCTGGTGTAAATCAGCGTAACTACATTAATTTCAGAGGCATTGACTTGAAAGAACTGTGATGATCTCCACCAGCTGAGGATCTCCAGCCATAGGTACTGGCTGCCAAATGCTCTCACTCACACCAGTGTAAATCTGGAGTACCTCAACTGACTTGGTGGCATTATTTTGGATTAACGCTACTGTAAATGAGTGTAGGACACAGTCGTTTGTGTTTGGAGAGTGAAGACAATTGAATCATAGGATGTGAAATGTGTGTTTTTAGATCAAGGAATACATTGACTTGAGAGATTGTTTTAGTCTGGTATTGCAGATGTAGGCTGTTTACCAACCAGGAATTTCCTCATTCGCCCTGCTGTTACAGAAAGGTGTTGACTCCATACAAGCATTCATGACGGGTTTGGCCCCATAACTAGCACATCAATAAATAAGTTAATAAATTCTCTAAAAGGGGAGTGGAGAGCAGCATTTCACTCTACATGTTCCCTGTGTTGCATTAATAATGACAACAGTACGTGGCCTCTGCAGTTGATGGAGTTAGTTCAGCGTTACACCAACATCACTAAGGGAAGAATTTGTCCCTGATATAAAGGAAATAGTGGTGTCAGAATCATAGAATCATAGAATGGCTAGAGTTGGAAGGGACTCCCAGAGGTCATCTAGTCCAACCCCCCTGCAAGAAGCAGGGACACCCCCAACTACATCAGGTTGCTCAGGGCCTCATCCAACATGGCCTTGAACGTCTCCAGGGATGGGGCATCCACCACCTCTCTGGGCAACCTGTTCCAGTGCTCCAACACTCTCACAGTAAAGAACATTTTTCTAATATCAAATCTAAATCTCCCTCCCTCTGTTTTAAAACCATTACCCCTTGTCCTGTCACAACAGGCCCTACTGAGCAGCCTCTCCCCATCTTTCTTGTAGGCCCCCTTGAGGTACTGACAGACCGCTAGAAGGTCTCCCCGGAGCCTCCTCTTCTCTAGGCTGAACAGCCCCAACTCTCTCAGCCTGTCCTCGTAGGAAAGGTGCTCCATCCCCTTTATCATCTTTGTGGCCCTCCTCTGGACCCTCTCCAACTGGTCCATGTCCTTCTTGTGTTGGGAGTTCCAGAACTGGACACAGTACTGCAGGTGAGGTCAGAGAAGAGGGAGTCTGTTGTGAGTTGACATATATGTAGTGAGGTCAGTCCAAATTCTACACATATGAACATACTGACATTCAAAAAGCCATTGCTAAAGGACCAAGATTTTAAAAGTGTGCTGTCATTTATGAGAACACAGTTGTAAACACATCTAAGGGTCTGTATTTCCCCAATATCTTCCAGGAATGTTACATCTACCACTTACTGTCTATTAGCATTTAGGGGCTGGATTAGGCCCGGGAAAAGGTTGATTGTAAAATACTTCAAAAAAGGTCACAGGAACTAGATCCTGTGTGGCTGCTCTCCCATCTGCTGTGGCCAGGGGCTGCATGTGTTGCAGGGAAGGACCTTCTTCAGCTGAGATTGCCCTGGCAGAAGCAGAAGAAGACATGGCTGTGCATTTCTAGTCAGCAATTCCTAATGGATCTGTTATTAACATTACCGCATTAATACCTCCTTTGAGATCGCTAACGTGAAGTGGTTTTCAAACCACGGCTAGTTATACTGTGCCTTTAGCTGTCCTACTGTGCCTCTTTTTTATGTGCCACATTTTTTAGCTGCTTACATGTGATAACCGTGTTTCAAGGCTACAGTGGAGTTTACACCAGCTGCTTTCACCACTGTGCTCTAAATAGCATCTAAACCAAAGGGTCCTGGTGTGGATTTCTGAGGTTATATGTAAGAACCAGAAAGAGAAATATTTCATATTGTATCCAGAGCATTTTCCCATGGAAGCAACTGCACCTTTTGATACTCTTGATCCTGAGATGGCATTGTCTGGGATTTTCCTGTGAGACTGGGTGTACCCGTGTGCACACAGACACAGGGACACATCTTGAATGTTTCCATGCTTTGGGTTAAATTTGCCAAGATAGGTATGAGAACAGTAATCCTGTAAGGAGGTTTTGGATGAGGTTGAAGGGTGATGATTTGGTGGAAACAGCCTTATTCTGGGGCTAGTGAGAACTAGTCTATTTTCTAGCTCTGTCTTAGACATTTTCTTTGGAAGACTCCTTCGAGACACATTTACAAAGAATAACTTGCTCACTATTGTCTGGAGAAGGCGAAGGATGCCCTTGATCTCTGCTGCTCTTTGTGTGTGGGTGTTGTGGGGGACCGGGCCCTGCAGTCACTCTGTTGGATGTCTCCAGTCAAGTCTTTCTCAGTCCCAGTGAGAAGTTCTGCTCTTGCTGGAAGTCAGTGGGAACAAACTGTTTAACTCATGTTTTTGCCTTTGAAAATATCTCCTTGCTCTTTTGCTTGTCTGGTGTCCAACTGCAAGATGGTTTCCTGCAGTGATCCAGTTCGGGTTTAAATACCGAGATACAGTAGTAGCCAGAGGGCTATATAAGAGAGGATAATGATGTTGCCTATTTGAATATATGTTTCTCAAATTGTGTTTGTAGTGGTATTGCTACTGTTTTTGGTTGCTAGTTGGATTTGACCTTTTCCTCAATTCTGGGTTGGATTTATTGCTAGTGTTTTAGCTGTTTAAAAATTATCTAAGCAGCTTGTTTTGACTCTGTAGTCATTGCAAAGGGAAAACTCATCTCCCAGAAATGGATCTCTCCCATCAAGAGGCATGTATCTAAGCTATGAAGGTTGTGGGAGGAGTCTTTATGGAAGAAAATTTTATTTGGAATCATGAATTGGGCGTAGGAAGAAAATTAGTGTCTTACACATCTGGAGTGCAAAACTTAGTGTTCCTTCAAACTGGCAAAACTTCCCTTAGCATCACAGCTGGTCTTCTGCAGACACAGGAAAATGTTTGCCACAGAAGGTCTGATTTTAAACCAAAGCAACAGTGATATCAGATTGATGCAAGGATTTTATTCAATCCGATTCCACCCCATGTAATCTCAACCATATTTTAGAAGTGTTCTGGTATCAAAATATAACTATGTTTAATTCCACCCTCCCTCCTCCACTCCCCATCCCCTCCCACCCAAATAGACAAGTATCTGAGTAACTGGTGTAAATAATAAACTAGTGTGGTAGGGTGGGTTTATTTTAGTTTTAAATGCACAGGAACTCTGTAGGGATTTTAAGAGGAATTGGCTACTTTTTCATATTACTGCCTTCAACAGTCACATAGTTCTATATCTCGGTTGATTGAGGTGCAGTTAAAATCCCCCAAACATCCAGATACAGGCACAGATCTATGTAGTTCTCATTTAAAACATTATCATTATCTCTCAATACTACTGATTTGCTTTAAGGAGAAAAACCCCAAAACCTATTTGTGAGTGCTTTCAGCATCTGGGTTGCTCTCTCAGAAGAGTTTAATGAGTGCTTTTCAGTGTGATTGCGTGCTCACATTTCTTGTTTGCGTTGCGCGTAACTCAGTTTAGGTTTGTGGTTATGGACTGGAAGGGATCTGACTGCAGGGAGTTCAGATGGGGTCTACGCCATAGCAGCCTGTGGGTAAAAGAAATAAGTAAAGGTAAATATACATTTTATGGATAAAATGATGAGCTACAGAATCATCTGTTGTAGGGATTCATAAATTGAAACATTGTTGTACGTTCTGCTTCTCTGTTCTTTCCGTGGAAACTTTAAAAATGCCTCCGCTATCTCTGCAGGGTCTTTTCATGTCATAGCACAGATGAAAATGTCTGCTCCCCTTCTGTGCACAACCTGCCCTGATGTTTTCAAAGTGGAGCACTGTGGAGCACAGGCTACAGCAAGCAATAAATAACAGCGGTGCTAATATTTTGCTTGTGTGAAAGAAGTAAAACCTTACCCACTTTGGGTTATGCCCTCAGTAAAGATAAACGATGATACTATTTGCTAAAGCAAATTTTTAATCATGGAGATCTTGGTACAATGGGGTCACAAATGAAATAAGATTAGTGATTTATTTATCGATGTCTCACATAAACCACTTCATCAGTTGCTCCCGGGTCTATATGACAGCAGTTTTCCATGGTAACATCACACAAGAAGTTATGGACAGTAACTGGAAGGGAGGAGGTAGGCAAGAAGCCCTACGAGATTAGGAGCCTGGGCAAGGCTGGACAAAGCTCTGTTGCTCAGGAGGGAGGAGACAAAAGCAGAGTAATTATAGGCATAATGATTAGTTCTGCAAAGCAGCGATGCAACAAATATTTATCATTTTCGAGTGATGGTGAGGTCTTTCACCTTAGGCTTTATCCTGAAGGTGAACTCTTAACAGCTGTAGCACAATGGTGCCAGGTGCTCTGTGGATCTGAAGATATTGATTACCTTTCGTGCAGCAAATTATCATTACAAGTCTGGAAAAATATGTCTGCTGGCTTTTTCTATGGCCTGCAGAGAATTTCTGAGCTGTTCCAACTGGGGAAGCTTTACAGCCTGCCAGATGCAGAGCTGTAGGTATGAGGGGAAACTTTCAGCTCTGTTGGGAAGATACCTAATAAGATCAGGAGTCACAAATTTGTCTTTAGGCATTCAGCTTCTACTTAAATCATTTACTGGATTTTGCTCTTACACAGTAGTAGTGCATTGACTTCATTTAGAAAACTTGTTTATGTGATGTTCTCGTGAAAGGCAGGAAGTGAAATTCTGGGTTGGTATTAAAAAGCCTGTGTGATGTGACTTCAGTCACTTCTTCCACCACAGGACAGAAATTGTCTCGCTGAATTTTAGCTGTTTAATGGGGTATGGTTCACCCTGGAGAAGAGAAGGCTGTGGGGGAATCTAATTGTGGCCTAGCAGCACTTAAAGGGATCCCACAGGAAAGTGGGAGAGGGGCTGTTCACTGGGGAGTGTAGTGGCTGGATGAGGGGCAATGGCTTCAAGATGAAAGGGGGCAGGGTTAGATTAGATGTTAGGAAAAAGTTCTTTACTGTGAGGGTGGTGAGGCCCTGGCACAGGGTGCCCAGAGAGGTTGTGGAAGCCCCATCCCTGGAAGTGTTTAAGGCCAGGCCGAATGAGGCTTTGGGCAACCTGGGCTGGTGCAGGGTGTCCCTGCCCCATGACAGAGGGGTTGGAAATAGATGGCCTTTGAGGTCCCTTCCAACAGAAAGCATTCTATGATTCTGTGGCTGATCTAGCTGATCTCCACCTTTCCTCAGCGGTAAGAGACATGTGTAGGGTAGTATAGGCCACTTATAGTACACAAGCTGTCCCTTTGTTTACTGGAGAAGGCGCACAGGCAGTTACCTGCATCTCATCTCTGCTGCTCCCAGCAGCTCCCAAGGAATTTGATTCTGGTTGATGCTGGTTATGTAAGTACCCACTGAAGCCAACACAGAGAGAATTGTTGGTGAGGAACATTTCAGTGCGGCCTAAAATCAGACTATAGGAATAGTGTAAGGAAACATGTTCTGAAGGAAAAACAAGACAGATTTGACTCTGCTGCGTCCTGCATTATAATTTACAAACAACAGCTGGGCAGGTATCTGGTCTCACATGGAAATGTGGGAAAGGGTCAGACTGAATTAAATTTGGCAGATGTGTGTCTGGGCACAAGCATTGGCAAAACTGTGGTGGAGAGTACCTGGGGCATTTGATTAGGAAGGGAATGCTTGAAAGTGTCATGTTACCAGATCTCAAGGCCAGGCTTTTAAAGTCATCTAGGTTGTTGTCTTATATGAAAAGAATTTCCTAATTATTTTTACTTCAAGACCAAGAATGTTAAATGTAAGCTCTAATGCAAAAAACCCCAGTAGGTAATCTGTCACACATCTCTTGTGAAATAGCCAAGCAGTTTAAAATGCTTAAAATCAGCAAGCATAAAAGCATACTATTTTCTGTTTGTTTGGTTTTATTTTTCACTAAGATTTTTCAGTTTTGTGCTCAGAAAAGCTTTTTACTTGAAGAATATGTTTCTGACATGCTTTTGATTATGCAGACTTTGTGGGAAACATGTACTGGCCCACTTATCTACAGAGCCAGCCTGTCCTCAGCCTTTACTGTGTCCAGGAGCTCTTCTTTTCCAGGGCAGGTCTCTGTGTTTGTCCTTGCTGAATTTCACAGAGTTCCTGTCTGCCCTTTCCTCCAGCCCATCCGGGTCAGGTTGGATAACAACCTCAGCCTGGGGGTGTTTCAACAGGTCTCTCAGCTTTGTGTCATTGCAAACCTGCTGAGACTGTTCTCCCTCATCCTCTCCTGGTGATAAAGGTGTGAATCAGCACAGGTCCCAGGATGGACTCCAGTGTCACCCAGTTGTCACTGGCCTCCAGGCAGAAGAGGAAGAGGTTATCACCCAATAACCACTTTCTTACAGTGTTTTACTCATCTAGTTGTCCTTGCAGTTGAAATATTATTTCTGGAATGTAGCATATGATTATTGATATCTTCTAAAAGTGACCAGGGAAACAGTTACAATGAAATAAAAGAATAGCTTTTTGTGGCCTTCTTTTTTTGAACTAGGCTGTGCAGTTCCTCTGTTCCATTTAAACATTTCTCTTTATGTTTTTCCTGAACAGAGGCAAAGAAATATATTTCCAACGTATTATACAAAAGAATGTAATACTCATCAGCTGCTAAAGAAAAACACTTGTGATACAGGCAATGTATAATATTTAAAATCACTGTCACTGATAATCTTGCTTTATGTCATTCAAAGCTTTTAAAGCTGCTCTCTGAGTAGGGATCAAATGCATAAATGATATTCATGTTACAGTCAGTCTATAACTCTGATTGTCACTGTGATTTGCAAAGAGAAGAGTATAGGCATTCACAGCACCCTAAATAGTATTTTCTTTTTCTCTTTGTTATAATCAAATGCTCACCTTTAGATTCAAAAAATCTAATAATGACTAATGGGCAATGATCTTCTGGATTAGCAGCAGCACATTCAATATCTCTTTGAGCAGCGATTACCATCTTTTGGGGGGGGATATCAATTTAAAGGTCAAGTGCTTTCATAAAAAAGGTGATTATCCAGTATTTCATATGTTGAACAAAAGCTTAGCAGGATTCATTGTGTGTCAGTTTCTTTTGTATATAGCATATATGCAGTGAAATGGATCGCTTAATTATCTAACTACCTGTCTTGGGGAAAGGTATGTGACCATGAATAGAATCTGTCAAATAGGTACTTTGCTTTGCTTGTGATATTTAATCAATTACTGTAATGATTGCAGGTTATAAGTTGGCTTTTTAAAAATAGGCAAAAATTTAAATTACTTTTGTGCCAGCAGCCAGGGATTTGGTTATAAATGGATGATTTTATTGGGAATGGAATGTGGAACAAAGATTAAAGGGAGAAAGGAACAAAACGGACCCAATCTTATGGCTGATCCCTTTCTCTTTCCTTTCAATTCTTTCTCTCTTCTTTTACAACCTAGAAAAATATCCTGTTTCTCAGATGTGATAAAATGGCTAGGGCTATATTTAGAACAAATCCAAGAAAGGGAACTTGAAGCTGGTTTTATCCACTCTTTTTGTTTTTTTAATTACTTTTTTTTTTCTGGTGGATTTTTATTGGTTACTTTTCCAGTTTAATATAATTGGAGATATATATATTAAATCAAATTTTCTAGCAAACCCATCACATTTTCCCTTTTTTCCAAGTCATTCTTTTTCCCTCTTGTAAGGAACTTTCTTACAGCTGAAGAAATTCTCATTAGTAAATATGGATTACTGCCTTAGTTTGTACATGATTGTTCTGTTTGTTGGATTTTATTTTTCTTTAAATCATATCCTGTTTTCTACTGATGTGCCTACCATTTGCCAAATAATTCATGTGTGCTTGATCTGCTACACTTGAAAAGAAGTCTTTCACTGCTGGGTATGTTGGTCACTTTAGATGGTGTTGTTACTTCTCCCCTGGTAGGACAGAGACTTGAAACTGGTTAGTGATAATTGATGCCTGGCAGTATACTGGGAGTACTGGGTTGGCAACAACCCCTGTTTTTTACAAAATTTTGTGCATGCAAGAAAAAGGTATTTGTATGAAGTACAGCTGCTGCTTGGACACACAGAGATAAATACTGAAAAATAAAAGGTATATCACATTCTGGGAAGATATTTTTCAAATGCTTTTGATAAATCATGTGGTTCTTGCATTTTTTAAAAAAAAGTAAAATTACTCTAAAATTGTAATTTGCAAAGAAAAAATCCTGTTATTGTTGTAGAGGTTATCTCATAAATATATCAAATATTCCAAGTAGGCTGGGAGTTGTAATGCCTTTCTCATTTCCACAAACTATTTTAGGATAACCTGTTTTATCTGCTGAGGGGTAGAGGAAGGAGACTGGGAATTTTATTACATCACAGGTTAATATTAAAAAAAAAAGGAAAAAAAAGATAAAAAACCCCATGAGTTTTCATTAAGGTTATTGTTTATTAGTCCCACTCCACACATGAAAGTTTTTTGTTAATTATATGACAGGTGAGTACCAACACAGTTAAGATAATTCACTTGATGTACACTGCCAAAAACCTGTGTTTGGTTTTCAGTCCCTGTAGAGTGTTATTACCTAGTGCCTAGGTGAAGATTCACGTGTTAAACAACAGACATTAGCTATTCTTCAGCTTTGTTGTTTTCTTTTTTCCCAAAGTGTTTTCCTTGTGGCTGCACACATGGTAAATCTTTAACTTCAAGTGTCCTTCTGTGGTGACCAACTAAAATATTAGCAAAATAAATGTTTTATGGGAAAACGTTGGCAGAAACCCCAGCAGAAACAGGTGGTATTGGGTTATTTCAATATAATGTAATGATGCAGCCAGGTTTCCATCTGGACAGCATGTGGTTGTGTCTACTTAGAGAGTATCAAAGAGTGTGAGTATGCACCAGGGATAATGGTGATGCACAAAAGTGTAGCTGGATGGCTACTTTACAAAATAATAGTCCGGGTTCTAGGTCCTCTGGGTTAAATACTTTTACTGTCAGAATCTGAATTTCTTCATAAAATATTAAAGATGAAGCAAACCTCTGACATGCAATACCGAGCCGTGTAATTATAAGGCAGTTCCTGGAAGCCAAGTATTGTTCACATTATAGCTAGGCGTTTATTATAAAAGAGTTCATTACCCTTGGAAGCTAAGACATATTTCAAAGAGAGTGCCCTGGAACAGAGGCACTTTCAGCAGCCTTTACTGTATGAACTAAAAATCCCCAAGCATGCTGATCAGAGCACAGTTGGGGAATGGGAGAGGAATTAGTGGATCCATGACTGCTAAGAGCTGAATCTATATATAGTGGACCTGATACTCATCGGGAGTAAACAGCTCCATCTTCACTGACTTTGGTAGAAGCATGCTAAATTACACCAGGTAAGGCATTTTTAGCCTAATAGCACAGATGATTTTCCTTTTGGCTGGCAGATGCTTTCACAAACCACAGGGTACACTCTGCAAAGACGTTGCACAGACCACCGTCACATCTGCATGCTCTCCGTACAGAGAGGGAGGCTACATCTGACTACAAACACTGGCCAAGACATAACAGGGATTTAGCCTGTTGCATTTAAGAGGAGATTCGGAAGACACCTTTGTAAAATATCTTTTTGTGGCCAAGGTTGCAAGAATGGAGTATGTGGGGGAAACAGGATGAGTTGAAACAAACTCAAACTCCTTTAGGGCTGGGAACAGAAGCCCAGTTGCCACAAAGCTGTTTCCATCACTTGGAAGTATGGACTAATCTATCAATTGTGTCCCACAGGAAAGAGGGCTATTAATGAATACACAGGGCTTGATTCTTTACTGCATTTGTATTTTGTGCACGTTTAGTCCTGGTTTACAGTATCAATCAGTTTGATAGCATTTGATGCTCTGTGTCATTTGCTCAGGACAAGTGTAAATCATAGAAGTGGGGCTGAGGAAAATTAAGAGCAGGTCTTAGACTGTCATGAATCACAGAGCCTTGTGGTCTTCCCTGATGATCCAGTGATTTGCACCAGCTGAAGAAGTGGCCCAGGCACTCTTTCTGTGCTGATATATCATTCCTATAGATTTAAGTGTTAAGAATCTCAATTTCTCTTTTTCCCTTGCTCGTGGATGACCTGACTACACTGGAAACAGTTCTTTCTGCCAGGGTGAAGAACCACCCAAAAGTTTAGGGTGCTGGCCAGCAGCACTTGGCAGCTAGACATCAACATGCTGCTGCCATTAATCGGTAGTAGAACGCAGAGGTGCCAAAAGCCATGGAAAATATGAGACGACATCCAGCAACTGGTGAATGTGATGATTAAAAGATCAGCAAAGTATTTCACAGTAATGGGTAGTGGACAATTTTTGGAAGAAAGAACCCTTTCCATTCAGTTGATATTATAAAAAAAATTAAAATTCTACACACCTAACACCAGGGATAATACCTCTTTGTGCCAAATATAGGTTCCTTCCCCCTTTCCAGAACAAATCAGGCCTCTAGGTCTCATGCATGATGCCTGTATGGAGGGAAATTGTAATTAGAATGGTTACCAAGGGCCAGGCATCACAGGCCTTGATCCAAAGCATTTAGGAGAATGAGGAACTTCCTCTACAAATGACATCACATGCAAACTGATGTGATCTCACTTACACCACTGCTGTAGCTTGCAGTCTCAGGTCACAGATGTGCTCAGGTGCTTTGCTGGATTGGCGTCCTGGATAGTTTTCCTGGAGCTGCAGTGACTTGAGGTAAGGCAGGAGATGGTCTAGCCTCAGTTTATTGCTCAGTCTAACCATGTTTGCAGTGCCTTCTGTGGGGATTGTGCCTTGGTGCCCTGTATTCCATTTCCACTCACTTTGTCCTTTGAGGGCCATGGGTGAATGGCACTGGTCCAATTCCGTTTTACAAGTGTTGGATTGTGTCCCTCTTTCAAGTGTAAACTTTTCACCAAACTGGAAGGATTGATGGATTACCAGTCTCCTCCAAGTTCAGACCTGTAGCTACTCAGGATATGTGTCTGTGCAGCACCTTCCCTTCGTTTCTGAAAATAAACCATGCCCAGAGTTGAGGCTAACTTGTTCATTCTCTTGTCCCAAGACTGGAGCTGCTTGGGCAGCAGAGGGTTTGTCCAGAGCCAATTAAGACAGGGGAAAAAAGCAACAAAGCAACTTGTAAATGGGTCTTGAAGTCTCCACACATGCCTCAAAAATAAAAGCTCTGTCCCTCTCCTGCCTCTGTCATGTTGCTGGAACACCCCGTTTGCCACTCACCTTTGCGGTGCTCTGGACCTAAAACCAGCCGGTGAGCAGAGGTAGAGCAGATACATAGCATTGCCTGAGGGGAGTTGAAGTGTCCTGATAAAGTGTGAGGAACTGTGGTACATTGACTCCTGCTCAGAGAATTTTTCATTCTGAGAACCCTGTCTGGGGAGGGAACATGGTTGCTCCAGCTCTGGAAACAACCAAGAAGGTTCAGTGGTGCCTCTTTGGAGGTGGCTGTCAGCTGACAGTGAGCGAGTGCCTGGTGTTGCAGGGAGGAGGAGGAGGGAGAAAGGAGAAATCAGCAATTCTCTGGAGAAGCAAGAGCATTAGCTGTAAAAACAGTCCTAAGTTTTGGCCTAGCATCCCCCTGCCCACACCTGTATTAACAAGGAGAGCTACTCCTTCGGGCACTGAGTCAGGCTGAGCAAAAGTCATTACCCTCTGCTGTGAGAGAAGAGCAGATGGTCTCAGCACAGTTCCAAGTGTGTGGGGGATTAAGTCATGAAACACACATCAGGAGAGGGAGATTAAGGATCTCTGTTGGGTGACACAAGAGCGAATGAGCTAGTAAGCAGTGCCGTGGTTTCTGCCAGCACAGCATCTTCTCTGTGCTGCTTTGATGTTGGCCCTTGCCATGGATTTGGTAGTTTGGTGGGATTTGTTTTAAAGGTGCAACTGGTCATGCAGGGAACAAAGAGCCAGATCTCCATCATCACAAATGGACCTCTGAGAAGAGCTTTTCTTTTTCTTCCTAATCTATAGGCTGACCTATGTAAGTAGTGCTGTCCCTGGGACATAGCGTGTTACTGGTCATGACCCCCTAAAACACCTGATCAAGTTCTGGATCTTCACGGTGCACATGGTCCAGAAGTACTGTTCTTACCCAAAACGTGGTGGAGGTCGCCTGTCAGCTGACCTCTTTTACCAGTGCTGACCAGGGCTCTTAGCTTGTGGCCTGATGCACAACAGAATTGTGCACAGAAATAAGGCTGGCATTTATGCTCCTGTGTGGGAGCACCATGATCTCACAGCCCTGGGTGAGGAGGTAGGAAAGAGGCTACAGCTCAGGGGGCTCGCTCTAAATCACAACTCACAAGCTCTGCCCAAAAGGGACAGGCCGTTCTCTGGATTTTCACACGTCCCTGCTAATTTTGTTGGTTGATGGGCACATTGCATCTCCTCAGCGTGTCTGAGATTTCCACTTAAAGCTTACATGTGGCTTCACTTAAAGATCTTCTAGAATGGAGCCAGTGGCTCTCAGGGTGACAAATCCCCCTCCTCCCCAGAAACATGTTGGATGCAGGAGAGTCTTTTCCTGTTCCCAAGAGGGAACAACTTCAACACTGCCTTTGAATTTGAAGGCTCTCCACTCCTGTTCTGACAAATGTAAACCACCTGCTATCTGTGCCTTGCATCTGCCACCATGGTTCAGAGGTCTGTGTCTCGAAGAACCTTTCATTCATTTTGGGTCTATCTGGAGTGGAGAAAGTCTGGGCAGCTGGAGTCCTTCCAAAGCAGTTCATCAATCCGTAATGTTTTCAAGAAAGTTTTATTTTGCCGCTCTGTCTACTAAAGAGTTTAAGACTGCCCTGGCAGAGGATCAAAACCTGTGTTATTTGTTACTGTACTGACTTCATAAGGGTTTGCAGAATGGACTCAATTAAGACTAAAAAATCAGGAAGGTGTGTCTTTCTGGTCTTTACATTAAATGCACACTGTATCTAAAGTATTCTGGAGTTGAACATATGCCATGTTTTGAAGACAGTATGCTTGAAGGCCCACAAAGAAATGTACTATGCTACATATGTATCTCTTGGAAACAACCTAAGTTGTATCTTCTCCTACCATGAGAGATGCTAGTAAGTACTTCAGTAAAAGAGCATGTAAAGGTGTATCCTTAAAAGCAAGGGCAAAGAATCACAGAGTATTTTTATTTATCATTGAGTAACATTGCCCAGCTCTCTGTCTTCATTTCATTGGAACTCTGGCTGAGTGTTGAAAGACATAATAAAAACAATCAGTATATTCTCATTTTTCTGTGTGAAAAGATGAAGTCATGGCATATGGTCAGCTCACCAGTGCTGTTAATAATAAACCACAGATAATTAAGCACTGATTTATTCCTCTATGTAAGTGAAACAAATTGCTTTAACGGCTTTTGCTGAGGACCATCTAGTCAGATGGATTATGTATAGGAAGTTCAAACTGAAAATTATTAGAGATCATATTTCAGCGTGGTGGAGGTTTATGGTAGAAACAATTAGAAACCTAACAGAATGTGTCCTGTATTCTCTTTGATGGAAAATCAGATATTAATCTGGGGAAAAGTCTAATTCTCAACACAGCTGCTCCCCTTGCTCTACTGCACCAGATTTAAGCTGGATAAAAATGGAAACATGTTTAAAAAATTGATCATAGCTTATAATAGCAATAATCACCTTGAAATTGGTTGTTACTACAGTTAATGAACAGAGTATTAGAGCATAAAACACCCTCAGATTCCCCCAGGCTATTAACTAACAAGCTGGTTGTTAACTGCTGGTCAGATAGTATCTTTATTTGGTGACTGTCTTTCAAAGACATGCAGCAGGTCCTGAGAAGCTGTGGGATGAGAAGAGGTGGGATGGGGTCCTTGCTTGGGGTAGTGGCAGGAATAGAGTGGGAGCTTGGGCAAACAGTCTCCATTGTGAGACACCCCTTTCCCCATATCTCTAGTCCAGCTCCCCCAGACCGTCATTATCCATGTGTGTGAAAGACATTGTGTTGGCTGGGAGCACCCACCAGAGTTTGCCTGGAGGAGGTTTTTCCCCAAAACAAGCCAGGGCAGCCTATGGCCAGGTGGTGGAGGTCTCATGCAGGCAGTCCCTTTGCAAGCACAGGATTGGCTTTCTGGTCAGGATAGAGAGAGGTCTTCCTATTTCAGAAACGCATCATGGCATTTTGCACTCTCACTGGTAGCAGTACTGCATTGTGGCAACAGAAAGGACAACACCAAATTTAAATCCCTAAATACGATGAGAAAAATTAATTCCAGGCTTTGCCCCTGTGCACGTTCAGCAAAGGGTGCAGCCTGTACGCTAAAGCAAGTTCCAGCTTTTTAAAGCATTAGCTGCCTCTGTGGTTGTATTTATTTTATCCATTTTGCTTTTTGGTTTCACCAGTCACATGTCTTTCTACACTTGGGAGGAAAGGCTCCCCCTTCACATGCTAGTAGGATATCTGATCCTCTGGCTTATGTGCTGAGCTGTGCTTTCCCTCTGTCCTCTGAGCCGAAAGCCTTGTTCAGTCTTGGGATACCAGCCTGCCACCAGCTTTCCAGCTCTGACTCTACCAGGCTTTTACTAATNCACCAGATTCAAAACCATCATTTCAGACTGTGAACTTGCGTGTATGAGGTAGCCTCACCTTGCAGAAGGAGGAGACCTTCATCATTCTGACATCTCCTGTTTAAGCTCATCCAGGTCATGACAGGATGTTGTGCAAGTTTTCCCTGGTCTTTGAGTTGGAAAGTTCATAGAAAGATGTATGCTTGCAAGAAAGATAGAAGTACTTCAGCTTATCATACTGCTCTTTGCGTTCCCTTTTTGTATTCTCTCATAGTTCCTTAGAAAATCTTATCCAATTTTGAGATACTGCTTTAGTTTGGATGCTCAGTGCTTTCTGAGCTGTGAAGTAGTAAGGGGCTAATAAAATGATATCACTGGAATTGCCTCAGCTAACCTAAAGATTCAGTTTTGCCTACTGGGGTTTTCTGGTGTTCATAAATTTATGGTTTACTAGTCAAAGCTTTGGTATCTTTGGAAAACTTAATGTCACAGAGCATTTATGACTAACCTGGTGTCTTGATCCCAGGAGTCTGAAGTAATAGGAGCAAATTTCACTATTGCACGTGCTATATTTAGGTGGTTTTTTCAGCACCATTGGGGCCCTTGTTCCTAGAGAAATAGCCCTTTACCAGAGCTGCTTGAAATTTGTGCAGCAAATTTTTTCCCATGACGTGTGATATTAAAAATGCATATGGAAAAAAGTGGGTGATTTTGATTTTGATTAAATTTTTGAGTATTTGATGGGAAAGGTTAAAACAAAAGTGTTTTTTTCTTGACTAATACCTGGCTTATAGCACCAGAGAGGTTTGTTGTGCAGACCACCACAAGCTTTTTATGGGGCTTAAAAGCTGTTTATATCATACTACAACTTCAAATGTAATTATGCTAGCTCAGAAAATGCTTCACAGACATAAAACTCTCTGTGTCAGCCTATAGTTTTGAGATCTTGGGTGAGAGAAGGACAGGCTGCTTCCACACGGTGTTTCAACCCCGTGCTCTGAAAGCCAACTCATTCCCAGCTTGCAAATACTCCATGGTCTGTTGCGACCTTTTAGACTTTCCTATTAAATTGAGGAGAGGCAGAATGCTGAATATGATCAGTGTGAGACTTATAATAACACTTTTTGTCTACAACATTTACAATATTGTTATTGTAACTCAATTCTCCATCATGTTGTCAACCACTCTTGTTGCCCTTCCCAGACCGTGCCCTCCTGCAGGGTCTGGCAGTTCACTGGGCGCTGTGGGGCAGGCTCCAGCAGAGAAGCAAGGCCTCATGGCCTGAGGGAGATGTGGGGCCGTGCTGCCTGGCTAAGGAGAGCTCTGGGGCTTGGCCCCATGGCACCCATTTTGGGGAGAGCTATGGCACAAGGTGCTATGCCAGGATAGGGAGCTGGGGACAACAGGGCAGCGGCCCAACCTGGGTGCAGTCCCACAGCAGTGCCTGAGCTGGGCCATGGCACAGCAGTGAGGGCCTGGCAGACACTGGTGACAGACAGGTGGGGCACAAGGAGGTGGCAGGGCTGGGTTGAGAGGCACAGTCAGTGCATCCCTGAGGGGTGGGGGTGTGGTGGTTGGGAGTCCCAGGTGAGGCCTATCAGGTAACTACCCTCAGGAGCCTGACAGCACCAGGTGGGGTTTCCTTGGTCTCGCTCTCCTTGGGGGAGCTTCATTGGTATAAAAGAGATCAGCTTTCCTGTAGGGGGGTATTTTGTGGGTGCACTGGAGGTAGGTGTGTGGGAGGGTCTGTTTTCAGGCCCTGCTTTAGGAAATATTTAAATTTTGTTGCTAAAATGTTGTTATTCCTCATTGTATGAGGAAAGTGAGAACAATATTTCTACTTGCAGGTGTTCTGCCATCATATGTTGTTCATGTGATGGGGAAGCGAGGGGTGGACTGCAATCTCCATGAGAGAATGTGGGACTGAGATCCTCCAACTACTCTGTCTGCTCTCCATGGGCTCAAAGTAAGCGGTAAGTCTCTGACTTCTTTGTATCTCACTTTCATTTTATCAATGGAAATGTCTGTGTCGTGTGAAATGGAGTGGGTTGTTTTGAAGTCTGGGTTTTGTTGGCTCAATGAGATAAAAATTAAGCCCATTCAAATTCAGTTCAGCCTGAACTGAAGGGTTTTTTTCTTGGTTTTCTTTCAGCTGCCAAATTGAAAATAAATGATTCGCATAGCGCTACCTGACAGTTTGTTGGAAAAATAGTTGTCTGAAAAATGCAGAAGCTTGCTTTATAAAAGATCTGTGGTTTTCTCTGCGGAAGATAAAATGCTGTATCTGGAATTGAATGAAAACTGTTGGAAGGATTGCAGTAACTTTAATAGGTTTCATCCCAAATTGTGTAACATTTTCTCTGTAGGTATAGCTATTCACGCTACCTAATGTGCTCACTGTGCTGATCTAAATGCCCAGACTCAAATGCCATTGAAAGAATAATGATGTTGTTAAAATGTAAACAGGGTTTTCTGTTTCTGTCTTATAAACTACCTGGAAATTTTCAACAAAATGGGTCGTTCAGATTCTACTGAATGTTGTGCTTCAGGTTCTGTAGTTTGCTGTAATAGGAAATCAAATGTGTTCTACTTGCCATAAGTAAGTTGTGGGGGCAGAGCAAGGGGTTTTTGGGGTTTTGGTTTGTTATTCTTTTGTTTTAAAACCAAGGTTGTTAGTATTGAACAAAGCTGCTGTAGTGATAACTCTTTAAGAGACTATGCCCAGCAGCTGAAGTCCAGAAAAAAGCTCTCCTCTGATGGAGTATACTTAGCAAAGCCTAAGTGGAGACCTGTTGAAGCCAGCAGGTCTTTCTGATTATTATGTTTTGATCCAGAGAACAAAACAAAAGTATGAAGTAGCTACAGAAAAAAAGCACACATGGAAAAAATACTTTTGGGAATGAATTTATTTCCAATTTTGAGTAAGAACTCCCTGCACTTACCTCAGTAGGGATGTGACCAAAGCTTTTTTACAGATAGTCTGCAGGTAAACTCAATTTTGGTATTATGCCCCAGCCCTTCAGGTAAGTACCATAGAGGGACTTTTCTGGTGTTCAAAAGTGAAGGAATACCTTTTTATTCCTGTGATTCTTGTTACTATAACTGTGGAGAAAATTATTTGCAATGTAGCAGTTGTCACATCTTCTCATTCCCATAAGTTTAATGAACTGGCATTTTACTACTCAGCTCTGTTTCCTCTACTAACAGTCTGCAAGGAGGTATTTTCCTGAAAGGTTTCTGAAACCTGGAGAGAGAGGGGGAAAAAAAAAACAGAACTGGGCAAGTGTATTTACTGATTTGTTTCAGCACTGCAAAGGTGTTGCCCGTAGTCACTTTATTAAGGAAGCAGCTTTCTTGGAAGAACTGGTAGCATAAGAAATGACATCATGGTCCAGAAAGGAAATTTAGGAATTGGAGTAGACACACCAGGGGCCACAGCTGGAGGCTTGAAGATATGAGAACTGGGAAAACTTTAAGTTTCTCTAAGCTACACAGAGTAGAACTGCATGAGAAAGAGACAGAAAAGCAGCTTAATATGAACGTTATTTCTAGAAACACTGTACTTCATGAAGTCAAAGTATCTATTTGGAGTGATGTGCATGTTTGCTGTAGTGGAAGAATGGTGGGCTGGGGCCAGATTTTTCTGAATCTTTAAAGAGCGTGCTCATGGTGAGGCTTTTATAGCTCAGTTAGCTAACAAAATAAGGATGAGGCTTCCAAAAGAAAGAATAGACTTGCATTAACTTCAGCATGCAATAAGCTTGCTTCAGAAAACAGAGGTGACAGTCGGTTGTTCATTACTGCTTTGACCTTCCCTGCAATAGTTCTATATTCTGGCTTAGATAAAAGCTTAATTTCCCCTTCAGCTCTGTTATGGGAAAACAAGACATTGAATGAAATCCCAGTGTTGTCTTATTACAGTTTTGCTGTTCAAGAACCCTGATGTTAGCAATAGTCTTTTCAAGCTGCTTTGTGAGTATTTTCCTTCCCCAATCACTTTCTTCTTTTTCTTGGGTCTGTTTCCAGCTGAGCTTCATTGTGTTTTCACTGGAGTTTTTGGCCAAGGACCACTCATACTTACCCAGCCCCTACAGTAGCAGAGTTTAGTTTAACTCCAACTTCTTGCATGTCTGCTGTACAGCATGTGGCCTGTCGTCTCTCGCTCAAGACCTACCTGTGTGTGTGTCAGTTCATACCAGCAGCCTGTCATGAGTCAGTACACACTGTTGAGGGGTTGTAGCTGATAGTGGCAAAAGCAAACCACTTGTGTGTGTTTGTGTGTAAGGACAGACTTTATTAAAACTAGCTGCTTCAGAAAAACTGCAGATTCATACTGTATTGAACTCTTACAGTTACTGGCCTCTTGGAACAGTGTGTTTGCTCCCATAATGAGGTTTAGATTTGCACTTTATATTAAAGTTCTGCTTGTAAATAGTTTATAAAAAGCTAATCATTAAGATGTGCTGCAGGTATAAACAGCCTGGCCAGCAGCATAGACTCTACACAGGTCTCTAAGTACTAAGTAACCATTTTTTTAGAGCCACCTCACATCTGGATAGCTACCTTGGTGTTTTTGAGATACTTGGCTCTGTGTCTCTACGTTCCACCTGTCTTCACGAAACTAGCATGTTACAGTACCATAATGGAAAAATTTGTCCATGAGGACAGCAGAAATGGAAAACATCTTTGGTTAGAATCTATTTGTTACTTCTGTGACTTGCATTATAAAACAAAACTAAATTCTGTGCTCAGTCTGAACTTTCTCACCAAATTCTTGTATCTCTGTTAGGGCATCATAACATTTCCTATGGTTAAAAACATGCCTGAACCTTAGGCATGTCGTATACCTTGTAGCAGTTAAATACCTCTATAGAGATTGGCTTGGGGGTCATTGGGTGGAAACTAGATCTGCTCATCAGATCTGCTTGCTGAGGTGGGGTGTAGCCCTGTGTGCTGCCACTGCTCTGTGTGTTTAGATGGGGGATCTTGTATAAGAAGTCACAATAACTACCCTGGGTAGTGTACCTGCATCCTCCCTGGCTCAGGAACCTGCATCCTCCCTGGCTCAGGACTGGGCATCGAGACTGGCAGCTGCCTGTGCAGCTCATGTGCGTAGTTTAATTGTGTGTTCAGCTGACAAGTGGGGAAGTTTTACTACTCCCTCAGATAGCAATCTTCTTCAATCTCCATGCTTTAAAGTCTTAACTAATGATCCCTAAGATGGACTTCTCCCCAACCTCATTAACTAATTAAACAATTCCAAATAAAGAGTTATTCAGGCTGCAAAATATTGCTGAGAGGGCCTTTAGTGTGAACATTAGCATTTCTGCAAAATCCATAACCATTAGGAAACAGAACCACGGTGCCCCAGACAGTCCTGGCTTTAGCATTTCAGTATGCTCTGCTATGACATGCTAGCACACTTTATATGAGTGTATATGAGAGGTCTCCGTGCCCCCCAGGACATCCCATGTTGCTGCTTGTGTCTGTGTGTTCTGTGTCAGGTGTGAGGGCTGTGGGAAAAGCAGCAGTAGCAGCGTTGGTGTCTTACTGCTCCGCTGCACCTTGTTAGCCAGTGTGTGCTGTCTGGGACTTTGAAGGGGATGATGGTGGTTGTTGCTGCTCTTGATGGCAGGAGGAGCAGGGTAATACTCTGAATAAGAACATGCTTCTCTCTAAATATGCCTTGCAAAGCAGCTGTTTGTCAGACACTGGAAATCTACTGGAGGGGGAAGGTGAGGAAGTGCTAGCATGAATATTGCTACTGCCAGAGGGCAGAAAAATTTGAGGGAAGGAAGCATGTGTCTGGGGAAGTTGTCCAATAGAGTATGTTATGTTGCCTTTTTTTATTCCCTAGGCACTGGTAAATATTCAAAACCAGAGCAAACATGGTTGAAGTTGCTAATGGTGCATAGTACTTTGACAATGAAGTAGAGAGGGACTGGTTGAGAACTTTCAGATGGACTAAATACAAAGCAAAGACACAATGGGGCTTTTACCCTTCCCTAGAGCTGGCAACAGCTCTCAGGTAATTATTTTTCAGTTGATGCCAGACACTACTTAAGAATAATCATGAGTGAATAATCATTTAGATGTGTTTGGAGAATGTGAGACCAAAGTTGAAGTGATTGGAATGGGCAGATAAACATGAAGAGAACAAGATGAGATGCAAGACATTCAAATGGGGGATCTGTCACCATTTGCTTTGCCCAAACTGGCCCATCTTTGGAAAAGTGGCTCCATCCAGCATCCTTGGGGAACACAACAGATTTAAGCAGTTTTCAAGAAGTGATCACTTAAAGCACCAAAATGATTGTCTTGTGCAAAGGAGGTATAGCAGGCTTTGTGGTAGTGTCTGTGGATCTACACTTGATCTTGTTAGGATTGCTGAAAGCCATGAGCCAGCCCTGTTCCCCATCAGATGAGAGAAACAGATCCTGACTTGATCAGCAGAGTGGAGGAAAAGGAATCAATCTGCCCTGGCTCCCTGCACCCATGCCTGCAGAAGTTGCAGCCTTACCCATGCTGCAGCAGCAACTGTGTATGGTTTTCCTACCAGCTTCCATTTTAACACAACTTGGTTGCCAATTATTTGTTAAATTTATCTTAAAGCTGCAGAGCTGAAATCATAAGCTTTAAACAAAAGGTCACTTTTTATTTACATGCGCTTTACGAGCGTGCTGTTCTAAGATGTAATAGCTCTTTGGATGTTAAGTTTTTATTTATGTTTAGCTTTGATGTAGCCATATGCAAAACATTGGAAATGCAGTTGGGGAAACAGAAAGGGTGAGTGAAAAATAGCCATAAGCCTGAGCCAGACTCTCAGGTTTATAAAATGCCATTTTAATGAATGGTAACTGTTGTAAGTTGTCTCCCTGTCAAAGGGTCTCAAGAGAAATTGTAAACAAAATTAGTGTATCCAAATGTGCTACCATTCCTATAGCTCAGTGTTCTTAACTGTTTTTCTTGAAAATTGGACTTTTCTTGAGTGTTAAAGTGACAAACTACCTTTCTTTTTTTGTTTTTTTTGAAGGAAAGTGGATTTAGGGGTGCATTCTCAGTATTCTTGCCTGGTGTTTCTCAGCACCTTTCCTTCATTGCAAATATGAAATACTAAGAAAGGATTAGCCTGTTCAGTGCCACAAAGTGATAACTAAAAGAATGACTGTACTGAGTCAGACCCAAAGGTTTGTGTAACTCTGTGTTCAGTGCCAGGTATTGACAGATAACTATGAATGAATATAAGAAGCAAGCATAAAACTTGTGCTTCCCACAAAAAGACAATCCAGACTTCACAAGCTTGTCTTGCATAGATTTTTTTTTTAATTAAGAAAATATTGAATATCATTCTCCAAGTGACATACTAAGGAGCAGCTCTGTGTAAATTCAGGTCTCAAAGGCTATGGTATTGCCAAAGCTGGTTCCAGAGCTGGGGTCAGGTTTTTAGTGATGTAAATCCTAGTGGTTCCGCTGACCGGAGAAAGCTGTGTCGACCTGTTTGGGTCATGGATGTAGCTTGGAACTTTCATGTTGTTAAAGCTTATCTAAGTTTTCTGTTGCTCTTGGGGGATTATGGTGATGTTTTCATAATTGCACAGATCCTTAGGGTAGGCTCTCATCTGATAAGTTATTTTAATTGGTTTTGAACTCTGTGATGCCCTGTAGCCTTTCCCGTGGGGCAGTGAAGTCCATACTTACTAACAAATGATTGAGTCCCTGAAAGGGGACACAAACACTCTTGTATACATTTGTCTTTCATATTGTTCTCTGAACTCTGTCTCAACTTCTTTGTGATGGGTAAAGGGTCAAGACTGTGTGTGTTCAGTTAAACCTGCTTGTTGCCTTGCAGTCTGTACCCTCCTCTGGGCAATGTGATGGAGTTTCAGTCTTCTGGGCTGCCAGATCATTTCCTTGTGGGTTTCACAGGGTTTATGGGGCTAAGCCCAGCCACAAACTGCCATGTAGAACTTTTTTCTTTTTCCATCAACAGAGAGATTGGAAAATAGAGGCCATCAAAATTAGTGGTTGAAGAGGCTTACTGAAAACCATCTTTTCTCCTCCTTGCAGACTGAGGACTGTACTACACTAATTTTTATTTTCATCCTTTGTCTAGGTAGGTTTTGAAAGACTCAACAGGATTCAGCTGCTTCCATTGGGAGATTGTTTCACAGCCTAATATACTCAGATTTGTTAAATGTTTCCAGATAGCCATCTCCTCTCTGCACCCCTCTGTTAAGTCTCATCCCAGCACTTCTAGTTATACTTCCTCGAGCCAACTGATATAAAATCTCTCCCATTCACAGGAAAAAAACAAACCACCCACTTCTTTGAGAGGAAGAAACCAAGGCTTGACTTAAGATGAAGCTTCTCCATTTCCAGTGCCTAAGGAAATTCCTTTCTCACCCTCCCCTTTCTGGCAAGAGATGAGAAGTGTTAATAGCTGGAGGTGCTTCATACAAACACCCTGAATCTATCCACTGATTATATATAAGTACTGTATCCTACTGTAGCACTTAGTAGTTATGGAATAATGATGAGTGCAGTCTGGAAGGTTCAGTCATGCATCTTTACCCTTATCCTTTTGCCAGGTTAAATTCTATCTATGTCAATCCTGAAGCAGAAACTCCTGAGCACAAGCTCAATTTTGTTGGTCAGTGACTTTTTTTTGAGAGAATTCTGCCAAATGGACTTGAATCTTTGCACAAGTTGGATGCAAACTCAATTTGTACCCCTTCCTCAAAACCCAGAGAGGTTTGTCCGGTGCCAGGGAAAGCGCCTGCGGTGCTGGGGGACATTTTTCTGACACAGACGTTTCAGTCTAAGATTAATGTGGCTGGCCAAGCACCAAAACACACTGAGAAAGCAGCAATGGTTTCAGACTTGGGCTGTTACTGGAAGTGATTGGATGCTGCCTACTTTGTTCACTTTTCTAGGCAACTGCAAATTAATGAAGCTACTGCTGTCCTTGAAGTTGAGTGAAGTCTCCTGAGGCAGAAGATGCTCTGTGTGTGTGTGCACTAGTTTTTGGGTGTGTTGTTTTTTTTTGTTTAAATATAGGTGCTTGATTTTCTTACAGGGTATTCCCTAAAGATGAAAGTATTTCTGAGATTATGGGGAGAAGTTTGTGTTCCTTTTTCTTTTGTTTTCTTTCTTCCCCTCAAGAACTTTTAAAAAAAGCCTTATGTATAGGAAGAACTTTCAGTGCAATACTGATGTCTGCCTCATTCAAAGTAGGTTTTACTTCTTTATTATGTTGGTATCACAGTATGTGGAAAGGAATGGAAATGGGTGAGATATCTTTCAGAGAGTCATTTAGAAAGGTTGAGCTCTGGTTAGTGCAGCTGTCCAGGACCTTTTGTGCAGTATGTTGCACAGGCATGCTTTCAAGCTGAAGATAAAATCTCTGTGACTTATCTTCCCCACTCGCCAACCCGAGCATCTAGGGATAATGATCACCTATGTGGATGGAGAGTTGCTTTGAGAAAGCAATTAAGGGTGTGGAGAACAGCAGGGTAGAGTTTTGGTATGCCTAGGTGTTAGGGAAGAAAATGACTTGGGCTGAGCCTTATCTGAAAGCATGTACCTGAGGTAGGTTAGCCTGCCAGCGAGGCGAGCGTGCTGGCCACTGTTGTCCCTTCCCAGCTCATCCTTGATGTCTTCTGTGCTAGTCTGGGATGCCAGCTAGCTTTGTGTGGCTGCTCTCTAGTTGTATCACTCCTGAGGGACTTCTGCTGGCTCCCAGAGGTGGGACTGACCATCAGGACTCTGTGCTTGGATCCCACAAGTTGGGACTGGGCTATTGTTTTTCACCTGCTTTGAACATCCAGCTTTAGCTTGACCTTGCTATAGTGTAGTTTCTGGGATCAGGAGGTTTTGCAGACTCCAGGTGCTGGAAGCTTTGAAGAATCTGGCTGCTGGAGATGAAGGATTTGGGTATCTTTGAGGCTTTGTAGCAGCTGTGAGCATCAGTGTGGGAATACAAGTGAATAGGGTAGGTAAGTGATCAGGTTTTAGGTGCAACTTGCTCCAAGTAGGTGTTGTGCTTTGACTAAAGAGTAGTAATGAATTGCTTCCACCTTTTTTGCTCTGTACAAGCACTGCTTTCTGTAGAGTGTGATTTGAATCTACCAGCTCTGACTTTACTCTAACTGTACTGACAACAGTGTCGAGGTCTGTCTTTTGTTCTCCTCTAGTTTTGCTGCAGTTTGTCCTTCCTGTTCTTCTGCTTTACAATGTGACAGTCAATAGAGACAGTCTTCCTTTGGGAGACCATGTCCTAGGAGATAGACTTTCTATATTTAATCATCCTTGGAGCTTTTATTTTGCTAAAGGACTAAAGTGACAGCCTTTAGAGAATAATTATATGAAACACCATGTGTGAGCAAAGTGTGAAATGTCTCCAGTACCAACTGAAGCTATAGATATTTTTATTAAATATTAATGCCATGCATTTATGAAGGGTTTGCCAAGCAGATGTTAAGCTGGTCTTTGTGGTAATTTAATTGAGCAAGGAACATTTCCTGCCGTTTTTATCAATGTCAGGCTTTACATGACATTTTAAACTAAAAATATAAAACAGGGAGAAAGAGAGAGAGAAATAATTAATAATCAGTTTCCATTCATGACTATCTGTTAATATTTCCCTTCAGAGGATTTAATGTTTCTCCTGAATGTTTTTCTTGGAGGCCGATAGGAATCTGAGCTAACCTAGAGTCTGTGCAAATTCTTCCACAGGGCCTCTATCTGGAGTCTGGCCCGCTCCTGCTAATGCAGTTCACCTCTTAATTTTTATTTTTATTTTTTTCAAATAAAAAGATCATAATAAAAGCAAGCTTTAAATGATTCTGAGGACTCTGACTATGTGGGGGTCTGAAAATATTTGTGGATAGAGCCCTCTTTACCTTCCCGCAGCATCACTCGAAGCTTAAATGTCACAGGGGGATCTTCCTGGGCAGAATCATAGATTGATTAAACTTACTGACATTACACCTCTGCAAAGTCCAGTGTCTTAACAAGACTTAGCATCATAAAGCATTTGGTTATATACAACTCACTGAGCAAAAATAAATAAAAAAATAAAACAAAAAGGCAATTGAAATGTCTGTAGGTCAGGTGCAACATAATGAGCCCATTCATGAAACATCACTGAAAGCCCCTTCCTCACAAGCATGACATTATTTACATGGAAAAAACGTGGTCACACTTCTACCTTGTGTGGATTGTTTCAAATTTATGAAACTGTTTTTTTCCCCCTAGACATAAGTGGGCTCCTCTTAGTTCTGTACCCTGGGGACAGTGTCTGCCCCTCTGCCACACGGGTGGGTGATCACTGTGGTGACCAATTCTGGCTCCAGAAGAAGAGGGGAAAAATTAGATCGTAATAAATCAAAATGTAGCAAGGCTGAGATGAAATGAAAAATCACCAGCTTGGGTTGTGGGTTTGACCTGCCTGCTTATAATGGCCCAGGCTTCCCATCAGCTCTGGGAGTTTCTGTAGGCACTCCTGAAATAGGTTACATCTGTTTCAAGGACCCTGCATGTGTTAAGGCCCCAGTGCTGTGTGTTTTGCCCACGCCGTGCTGCGCTCGGCTCCTGCCACGGAGGAGGTATGGCAGGTTCTTCTGCTCCAGAAGAGCTGGCTGCTCTTCTGCAGCCAGCCTGTACGTACACCTACAGGCTGGCTGCTGTGAGGGGGCACTGAGGAGCAGATCCAGCAAGGGGTCACCACGGTCATCCCTGACTGCTGGGTACATTGCTGTAAGCCCAGACTAGAGCAGAGAAAGCTCCTTGGTGACAAAACAAAAGAGTTCACAGGGAAAACTTGCCTGCTTTTACTTCCAGACAAGAGGTAGCTGGTTGTCCAAGGGTAAAGCAGATCACCTTCCTTCAGCTCATACAGCTGTTGCTGCTGATTTGCATGGATGTCTGCATGGTTGCCTGCAAGGAGGGAAAACAAAGAGGGGGATGTGATATTTTTCAGGCTGCTTCCATGCTATTCTCTAACACAGAATTCAGTAAATGTTGACTGTCAATACTTTGTTTATGAATGTCTGTACTAAATCCAGATGTTGTACAGAAGACTGCTCTGCATGCAGCTTAAAAACATGGAGCTTCCCATGTTTCTTGCAGAAAAAAGAATCCCTTCATTTTCCTGTAGTACATGTGCTCAGAGATAAAATACTGGTTTCTTCTCAGTGCTCTATGCAAGAGCATATTTTACATGCTCTGAATGTTGTTTTCAGTGAATTGTCCTTCTAGATTGGTTTGAGATCAATACATCTGGTTGACAGTGTGAGAAAGCTACTTATCAGTATTGCAAGCAGGCCTTATGTAACTCTTTCTTTATTACTATTTTGAAAGAAGTAGAGGGTTTAATATTTACTCAAGGTTGCTTATTGTCCACTTACCTATTTTTCCAATCATTTGACAAGTCAGCAGAGTGCTGAGCAGTGCAATGGACAAACATGAAAATAACAATGAAATGCTGCACAAATACCTAGTGTTGTGCTACGTAGCAATTCACAGAATTATTCCCCAAACTCTGCAACGAGCTTTGAGTTTCTCCATCATGCTTGGCAACTTTCCAGCTTCTCACACTTATTTAATACCACTTGGCTGTATTCATTGCAATGTCTGCAAAAAAAGCTCTCCAAGAGGCTGCAACACAATGGGGATGTTTTGTATTCTGTAGGAGTCTGTATGCTGTGAAGAAACAGAAAACCAAGGAAGGGAGAGGCAGAGATGCTGTGTGTTGCAAATATCTAGTGACCTTCTTGGAGGCCAAAGATTCATCTTGTAGTAGACTTTGGAAGCAGAGTTTTTCCCAGCAGGCTTTCTGCCCAAGCTCCTAGCCATAAGTCAGGTGGCTAATGCTGAGTCAGCATCCTTGATGCTGTAGTTTAAACCCCGATGTCACAAGGAAGCGGTTCATCAGTCTCCTCTTACCTCTGTTGTTTTCTGCACACGTAGAGTTGGAGGTTCTGCTGGCTCTGAAAGCTGAGTTCTCCCTTTAGTCAGCAGTGTCAGTTACAGGTAGAACTCCATGCTTTGTACTTTATGTGGCTTGTCACTCTTTCCTATTGAATCTTGCCTAGCAGAGTGAAAATGGGTGCTCTCTGGGGTTGGATGCAAAGGTTGGAGGACCTTGGATTCTTGGAAGGAGGTGAAAATGGGGGAAAAACAGAGGTCAAACATAAGTGTTTCCTCTCTCTTCTTTTTCTGAACTTTAACAAACTCCTGGAGGATTTTCAGGAAACATAAGCCATCCACATCTCACTTGATCTTGCCAGTCAGTGTTTAGGAAGGAGTTCTCACTTATAAGGGGTTCAGTTCCTGTGTCCAGCCCTCAGTGTCCTGTTGAGTATGGCTTCCCAGCAGGATGAAAGCTAGTATCAATTGCTTTGTGTGGTTTCACATGGGGAAACATATGGTGTGCCACACCATTCAGAGTTTATACTCCCCATATGATGGGCACACACCTCCCATTAATTTAATGAGACTTAGATGCACAAGGGGGGCATATAGGCCACGTCATGAAGCTCTGGGTTTTTGGGGGTGTGTTGCAAGCTGTGATGAGTTAATGTGTAGCTGTATTGCCAACTTCAGTCTGCTGGTTCCCATGGATCTTGCTGTAGTTACTTTGACTGTTACTCTTGCTTAGGAGGCTGGTGGGGAAGACAGCCCAAGCCCTTTGGCCAGAGTTTGGAGTCTGACTCAGAAAATGAAATGGGTTTCCCCAAAGGATGCTCAGTGCAACTCAAAGACTGTGTGCACTGTGGACACTGGAGGGATGGGTCAATATCTGATTGCATGGGTGTGTGACTAGTGCTTTGAGTGAAGTGTGTTAAGATGCTCCTCTTCAGCTGACTCCTGAGGAGTACCCTGTTCCAAGGTATCTGGCAAGAATATCACTCTGATGCCTGTTTCTAACGCTGCTGGGCTTTGACAGCACGCTTTTGGCTTGGCAAAATAATGGCTTCGAAGCAATGAGCATCTGTGCCAGGGAGGTCAGGATGACAGTGCCTGAACCTTGCATGGGTTCAGAGATCTGACTGGACGTGGGGAACCCAAAGCCCAGCACTGGCAGCACAGGCTGGTGTCTGGTTGCAATGGATAGCTGAACCAGCCCTGTAAATAAGCCTTTGCAAACATAAGTAATAATTTGCTCTATGGTGCAGAATGTATGTAAATCAATGGTGGGTATGTATTATGTGTCCCATCTTTGGAACCAATTTCACAAAAATATATTTGTTCCAGCCTCTGAGCGTGTTGGTCCAAGCAGCAATGCCTCATGCATGTGAACTCTGGACTTCTGCAGCTCGGTCCTAAGGCAGGATATGAAGGGCCAAAGAGGATTTGCATCTATGCTGCAACCAGGCTTCTATCTGTAAGGTCTCAATTTGCTTGGAGTGTGGCAGGGGCAAACCACTAATTTCAGCTGCTTAAAACCAGAAAAATGAAGAGCCATTAATACAATTGATACAATATTTAAAAAGAACATCAACAAAGTCTAGACTCTACCATTTGTTTTGGTAAGAAATGATAGGGAGCATCACCCTCTAAGACTACAACACAACTACTTCAGGGCAAGCTACTTGTCTGTTCTACCGAGTCTGCTGATGGCTGTGTGTACATCTGGACAGATTTGTACTTCAGTAGGTGTAAACTTCCCTTTCAAGCTGCTGGCAAAGCTTGCCATGGGTTTATTAATTTAATTTTGGTAACTAATGGTAATTTTCATCGTGGTGTCATTTTTTTCCTTGGGTGGAAGTGTGACTTAGTCTCTTCAACTTTAGTTGAACAACACAGCTTAAACAAGACTTTAATGCTGGAAATGAGATTAGTCAGATGAACACACAGCTTACTAATAAAGAAGTGTTGTTCAGCTCTAGGCAAAAATTGTGGTTTTCACAGAGGAAAAGTTGAGACTGGGTTAAAAATGGACTTGGGGAAGAACTGGGAAATGGTGTCATGGCCTTGAGAACATAACAAGTATGTGGAAATAATCAATGGCCATGAATGTGCTCACTCCGTTGTTGAAGGTTTTTTCACCAGGGTCTGGTAGCACACTCATAAATGAGTGGTGTATGTGCAATTGATTTTTTTTGGCACATAGTCATATCTGCTTTATACCTACAGGTGTCAATGAGGTAAACTCTAGGGATGAAAACCATTTACATATTTAACTTTCTTTTGCCAGACTCCATACTGAAATAAAAAAAAACCAACAAAACCAAAAACTTCTTAGCCACTGCAGTAGCAAGGAAAGAAAGAAAAGCCATGGTTTCTGTCCTGATGTGATTGTGTGCCATAACCTTTGTTCTTCAGCTTAAATACTTCACAATCATAAAAAAATCTGAATCTGAATGAACCACTTAACTCTGCTACGATGAGAGAATGTGACTGACCTTAACGTTATGGAGGGAGATGTCTGTGCTTAGTGCTAAATTTCCTCATTTGAAGGTTGCTTTCTACTGCTTTGGCTGAATGTTCTGAAGGTCAGCTTCATCCTCTGGATGAGGATCAGATCTTCCAAAACTTGGGTAGCACAGCCACATTTTTGGCAATGCTAAATAGATGTTTGACTTGAAAGCTGTTGCTGTGGAGAGGAAAAAAAAAGCATTCTGTTAAGACTGGGCAGGGAGAAGAGGATGGTTGAAGCAGTGACCTGCTTTCTGATGAGGCTCATCCTGCAGTGCAGCTGAAAGGGAGATGCGAGACCAAGGTGCTGGCAGATAGTGTGGTCCTGAGCTGAGTGATTAAACTCTGCTAGGTGGCCAGAGAGCTCTTCTGGACCTGTCAAAAAAGCCCTCACCACCTTTGCTGCTCACTTCCACTGCTATTGTGGGAATAAAATGTGCTCTGCATAGGAAAAGGTTTTTGACATCTTTTCTGTCTTTTCTGTGATGCAATTATCAAGGGAAGCTTTGATGTTCAATTAATAGTGCATTGTGATGCTGGAAGTAAGACATCTCCATGAGAGAACTGAACTAATAATGGCTTGTTTCAAAACTGCTCCCAGGTATAATACTGAATGTGGGGTTTTTTTCCTCTTTAATTGGTTCTTGGGTCTAACTGAAAAAGCTAAAACTGCAGCACTGTTGAGTCAGATGTAGCTGGTGTTGCTCAGCTTCACACAACCAGAGCTCAAAGTACGCATGGAGCAGGTACTTTGTGGGGATTTTCAATGCTGGCTTATGGTGTTCAGCCTTGAGCCTGTGGTGCTGGCAGCTGGAAATGCATCTTCTAAAATGACAGGTTAAGTTGTCATGTAACAGCCTTGTTTTGGTGACTTTAAAGCTTTGGAGAAAATGCCAGAATCTAGAAACTTCCCTCCTGGTAAGAATTGTATAAGTTTACAACACCACAGTGAGATTTTTGTTGCCTTTTTTCCTCCCAGTCCTGTCTGGGTAAGTTTCTACCTGCTGAAATATCTTGTTGTGCCCTGAATCTCCCTTTCTGTTAAGAGGAATGATGTTGCATTGCTTCCATTTTCATGAAACCCAGTATGTTCCTAAGGAGGGTGTCTTCTAAATTCAGGAGTGGCCAAATCTTGACAGCTGAGCAACCTCTGTAGTCAGTCTGACACCACATAAACACAGAAAACTTCAGCCTTTTAAAAGTCTTGCATTTTCTTCACAGCCACACATGTCTGAGAAAATCAGATATTAAAGGAACTAAGCTAATCATGGCCTGCTTATTTTCTCAAATAAGTGCATCCAGATAAAGCTAACATCAGGGTGTTTGACTCCTCTCAGGAAGGGATACAGCAGTACAGACATGAGGATTTTGGCATGGCATAGCCACTTTCTCGTGTACTGTCGTGTTAATTTGGTTGCAGTTCCAATTTTTGCAGCCTATTACTATGCTAGCAGCTAATATCTTCTAGAGAAATAGTCTATTTTATTTAAAAAACAACAAACAAAACACAGGGTCTCACTTGTAAATTTGAATTAGAGTTATAGCCCTGAGAATGATTTCTGCTCCTCATTTCCAGCTGCCTTCAAAGGTGACTTAGACAGATTCTTAAATTCTGTGAGTGCATCTATCTCCAGTTAACACCACCTTGGCTTTCAAGCCCTTATATTTTCCAGATACTGGGAAATAGTTTTGCTTGTTGAAAAATGTCTTCGTGTTGTGGTTTTGAGCACTCTAATAGGCAAAACAACAACTTTCCATTTTCCTAGAACTACTCAGCTGCATCCTTTTGACATTATTTATTGAAGGCAGATACATTAACAGTTCACACTGGGTTTAATTTTTCCTCACCCCTCCCAACCCCCCCCAGTGTTGATTCCAGCTCTTCTGATTTTGATGAAAACTGGCTTTGCTGGCAGCCTGTGGCTGGCACAACTACAAAGCTGATTTTGGGAACCTTAGAGGTTTATTTAGATTCCTTAAATGTTTTGGCTCGATGGTATCGTGGGTATTTTGAAACTTTTGAAGCCTTTTCAATTCCTAACAGCACCAGGCAGGCAGACCTAGAAACACACAGAGACTAGGAAGAGAGAGTGCCATCTTTTGCTTTGTTCTTCAGGCTTGTAAGTATCCCCAAGTGGGCAAATCAGACCAAGCACAAAAAGAAATAATAATAATAGTAACTGGTAGAAGGGGACCACATTCTTTTCCTCCTTTGGGAGAGGATGGTGAAAGAAAGCTGCTGCTTTGTGTGCCTCCCTTGCTGCAGCTGGCCTTGGTGGAAGGGCTCGGGCAGCCGTGGAGTATGGAGCCTGTGTATAAATGCTGATTCTGGTGCTCTGGCCATCAGGTATGAGCATGAAAGCTGGCTCCCGGGGCTTGCTTTGCATTTTGCCCTCAGGTAGCTCAGTGCTTTTCCTCTGTCCCTGTGCTATGTGCTGTTTGTGATTTGTAAACACAAGTTCTGACTCCTGCTGCTTTGCCATTGATTTGTTTTTTGTTGGGTTTGTTTGGTTCTTCTGGAGGTAGTGCTGGGGGAATGTATGGGAAGGAGTGCTGGGAGCTGGAGTGAGGGAAGGGCATGTGGAGGCAGCACCCTTTGGCAAAATGCTTCCAGTGTCCTGCACCTGTGTGGTAGGTACTGCAAGGTCTCCTCTTTGGCAGGACAGGGATATCTTCATGCTTAATGTCATAAAAGTGATCTTGTAAGTAATGACTGAGAAGAAATAGCCACAATTATTTTTTTCTGATCCATTTTGACTCTATTTTCTTTTTAATGCAATATGTTATATACCTAAGCTCCTGCAGGAGAAGTCAAGTAGAAGCAATGATGCCATCAGGGGCTACACAGCTTGAGGTAGGTGGGGTTTTGCTTGTTCTGCCTTCACATGATGTTGTTCCTGCCCTCAGCTATTTCCCACACCAGATGTGAAGTGCTTTCCTTGGGCTAAACCACAGGTCTCTCAAAAGCCACTCCTGGACATGATTGTGTGGAATGGAACTAAATGGATGCAGTTAGCCTCCAAAACCTGAGCATTCACACAGCCAGTTGTGCAGCTGACTGATTTGAACCCCTGTGTGTCACTAGCTGATGCTGTAGCAGATGTTACCTTCCAACATGAACTCAAACAGCATTTGATGTCTGTCTTCCTGTGACACCTTGCTGCCATCCTTCCACCATCTCTGGACTTCAGAATGTTTCTACAGAACTGTAGAAAGGCCTGCTGCTGTTGAAACTCGGAGTTAATTAATGGTCTTGCAGCCTTGAGCCCCGTTTGCCTTTCCTGGTGCATCAAAGCATGTAGGAGAAAAAGCTGTGTGCAAGGAATGTGACAGAATGCAGCTTTTTTGTCCCTTTCCCCCAGAAGGATGGTGATCAGTGTTTCATGCTCAGCCACAATATTCACTCCACTCCTCATGAAAGTGTTTTACAGTGTGTAAGGAGAATGAAACCTCTGTACAACTTTCTAATTTAAATTAATTTAAATTTAGTGGTCTAATGACTATTCTTTTCATTTTTAACTCCTCTCCAGTGTTCTGGAGGAAGAATGAATATGATTAACTAATTCTATAGATAAGACCTTCTTTTCAATTAAGTCCCATTGGACTTTCCCACGTGGGAGCTAACAGACACAAATAATCCCTCTGCACAGTAGACTGCCCCGTCTACTTGAATTTCTAAGCACAAGAGCATACTCCTGCTCTTGAAACACATGCCTTGTGGTGTTCTGATGGGCACTGCAGGGGGAATCTGAGAACCATCTAGACCGTGTTAGGAGCTACTGTGAAATCTCTCTGCCAACCTTCCAGCTTGGCAAGATAAATATATAAATGTGCCTGTGGGAGAGATGGGAGGATGTAACCACAGGCTGCTGGGATGCTTCATATTTCAGTACCCAGGAATGGGCCTTGTGCTTGGATGGGAAAGTGGTGTCCAGGGGAGATGCTGTGCAGGTGGAGCAAGGCAGTATCTCTTTCTCCACTGTCATCTTTGTGTAGCTGAATCCTGTTGCTGCCTTGTGGCTGGCTTTGCTGCTTCTCAGACAAGGCTGCCCTAAGGGACATGCTCTTTCCTTTTGTGTGCCTCTATGTGTCTGCACAGAAGGGAGTCCTGCTCTGACCTGGTGGGCTGTGCACAGGTGAGGCTGTTCCTGCTCTGCTGGAAGTAGATTCTCTTGTTTCCTTTTAGGAGTTAAGAGTGCTGGAAATGCTGTTTGTGGGAGGTATTTTGGTAGCAGGGTGGAATGGATGTAGAGAGCTCTCCTGCAGAACAGAAAGCTGTCAATAAGTAACAACAGGGTTTCTCTGAGCTGGTATAGGCAATGCCAGCAAATAATTTATTTGCAGGCATGCTGAAAGGTTATTAAAATAGGAATTAATTTTCCCTCAAGAAAAAGTGATTAGAAACAGGATACATTATTATCACAGTTCATAGTAGTTAGGACTGTCCTCTGTAGTTAAACCAGAACTCTGTGGGGATGGGACAAGCCTGAGAACAGAAATGGTGGCTCTTACGTCAAAAACCAAAACACTCCCCGCTTTTGTCCTGCCCCCAAAACCCCAGGTCTCCAGATCTCAGCAAGGAGCCTGTGTCAATTAGCTCCATGACCACTGGATGTAGCTATTGCTTCACACAAATATGCCCAAGTAGACACCTTTCTGGCTCTTTTTTGAGATCACTTGACAGAGGTCACTTTTGGCATGGACTTTCTGCCACTGGTCTCTCTTCTCTGCCCCCCACCTGCATTCTTTTTCCTTTCTGTATATACTTTTAATTTCCCCCATCCCAGTGTTCTTACAACATGAGCATGCTATGTTGCCTGCCCTTTTCATCATGGATGTTCTCCTTGTCAGCAATGGAGAGGACATGGAACTCTAGTGAGTACTCAATACCTGCTTGCAGCTGCCCTCAGTGGAGTGATAGAGATGGCCCAAACTCTCCATCTATTGAGTCCTACTGTTATGGTAGTTGTAGTTCATGAAATGTAAGCAGTGGTTGAAGGATTTGAAAATGAAAATATACTTGGCCTTTTTCTGTATGACAAAGCTATCAAGTTAGGTTAGGTATTACAGCCTTTATTTAGCCATTTATAGTCCAAAGCTCTTTCTGTTGAACATGAAATTTCATGTCACATATTTCAGAGTTAGTGTGGGAGAATGTGTTCTGTGGAGAGTCAAGACATCCAGGAGTGCTAGAAACAGATGATCATAAAGGAGAAAATCACTATCTCCACCAAGTAGACCATGTCTAAATAAAAGGTGGAGGCTAATGATACCTAAAGGGCACAATATGAGGTTTCTTGTCTATATTTAGAAATACCTGAGTTTCGTATTTCTGAGTCAGCCAAGATTACAAAATGATGCTACTGGCACTCTTGAACTTGATGATCCTTGGGGTCCCTTCCAGCCCAGACCTTTCTGTGACACTGTTGTGCAGAAGACAAAGAGTCAAGCTTCAAATGTAGGAGACTGAAAGTTTGAGCTGTATAATTACCTGTACTAGTGGTTTGTAAATACTTCAAAGCTTTCTACTTCTATTTGGTAGGAAGCAAGTGTGATTTTTTTTTTTAAACAAACAAAACAAACAAAAAAAAGTCTGAGCAACATTAATCCTCCCTTGGTGAATAGGCAGCAACACTGATTCACTGTTGCAGTGGATACATCTGATGCATTTAGCTCCATGGGGTCACACCTAGACTACTTGACTACTACATCTTAGTAGTAGTCTGAGGAACTTGTGCTGATTTGTGGGTTTGGTCAGAGCTGTTAGAATTTTTCTTTCCACACACTAAGTGCTACCAGGTAGGATTGGTGTCTCTAGCTTTTATCATTTGTCCTTTTGCCCTTTGTTACAGTTACACTTGAATTTACAGGTAGTGACAAATACTCCTCTCTCTGAAGGAAACCTTCCAAGGGCAGCATCATTTTTCTTACTGTCTTATTGCAGACTTGCTGGGGCCTGAAATCTGGAATTGCAGAGGGGTACTGCTACCCAGCACTGCTCAGATCTAAGCACTCTGGTGTGGTTTGCAACCTGCTTGCCTCCCTCCTGCTGCTGCATCAAGGCTCATCTGGACTTTCAGATCAGGATCTATAGAATAAATATTTCTTCTGTGCTGCTAAAATTTCCTATCTGTAAAGAATTTGCAAGGCTGCCTGTGCAGACACACAAGCTTTATTTTTTCATTCTACCTAGATTACTGGTATTAGCACAGCAGAGTGTATCATTGAACCCTAGCAAATGGGGCTAGAAAGGACAATAAGTTACTTAGCCATGTCTCTTTCCCCAAGGCAGGATCAACTAGATCTAACCCTCCTTGACAGATATGCAGCAAACCTGTTCTCAAAAACCTCCCCTTACAGAAATTCAACACCCTTCCTCAGGCAATCCTTGCCAGTGCAGAACTATTCTTACTGCTAGAAAGCCTTTCCTAAGGACAAGCCCCATCTCCCTAGCTGTAACTTAACCCCTTGATTTCTTGCCTTACCCTCAGAGGAGATAGAAAAAGAGTTTATTTTCTTCTTTGCAGCAGGCTTTGGCATATTTCAGAGCAATCTCTGCCTCTCCCCACAGTCTCCTGTGAACTATGCATTCTAAGTTTTTTCATGCCCTCTCCCCCTCACCCCTGTGGTCCACTCCCTGCAGCCCAAGACCATGTTTTCTGGATCTGTGATTGCTCTGCCTGCCCTCCCATGGGCTCTCTCAGGCCCTATATTGTGGAACAGCTCAGGTTTTTTTTTTTCCTCCTGTTGGAATGCCCAGAGCTGTCTCTCAGCCAAGGCACACTCGACTTTCAGCAACTAAACCATAATTTTGGTTTAGAAGGCTTTAGGGAGACAATGCATAAATAGTGTCTTGCTACCACTGTATACTCACTGAAAGAGGAAAATGTTGGAGAGCTGCCTGGCTGGGTTTTAGACAAACAGGATTGCTTGGGTGTTTGCTTCCACGGCAGACAATGGAGAATAAAGCCCTGCAATAGGAGAAGAGGGGAACTATACGAGTAGTGTATCGTGCCCACATGCGAACTCAGGCCCTCCGGTGCTAAACATGCAAGAGGCATCTCCAAACAGTGCAGTGTTTGAGCCAGAGCACAAGGCTAAAATTCCTGGCATCCTGGAGGCCAAGCTCCTCCATTCAGACCCTCTGCATTAGCAAGAGCAAACAGCAGAACCGTCCAAGAAACAAGACTAAAGGAACTCAAACACAGTGGTTCTCTAAGCTGCTTCTTCCCAATGCAGATTTATTTTTATAGGCCTGTGAGCCTGACTAGGAGAAGGATCTTGCTTTTCCCCCCACTGCCTTCCCTCCCCTTCACCGCGGTGCATTTTAAATCAAGCTGTCCTCTGTAGCTCTGCGGCAAATCTGCACATTTCTGGTTTTGCTCTTTCGGAGGATAATTTCTCCTGTTTAATGAGATCTGAGAATGAAGTCAGGCATGAGTTGGAGAAAGGTCACAGCATGTGCTCAAAGGTATATTAACTACTGTTGGAGCTGGCATCCGTCGACTTCCATGAGGACAAAATTAAGCAGCAAACAGTAAATACTTTCACCAGCACTTTATTACAAGCAGGGCCATTTACAATGAATAAGAATTTGAGAAGCTTCAAGGATGAAATGGGGATGCTCACAAATAAAAAGAAAAATCTTACTACTTAGGCTTCGAATGTGATTCCAGTCAAGGTTAATGGGGAAATGGTTAATGAGGGGTACAGAATCCAAAGGCTGCGTTGATGCCATATTGTGTCTTACACAGGTAATTAATGCTACTGACTACTGCTAAATGGCTCTACCTGAGCACATTTTCTCTAGCAGGAACTTTAAATCCCCCACACTGTATACAGGAGCACTCTCCTGATGCTTTACGACTCCCACTAATGCTGAACAGGCTAAATCAGACACAATTTCTTCCACTCATTTCCAGGATGGTGATTTGCATCCATCACCACCACAATACATTCATCACTCAAGCCCAGTGGTGCAATGGCAAGTTTGGCATCGGCTTCATGGGGGGCTGGATCAGCCCTTGAATGCATGTAGAGAGGGAAGAATGACACTTAGCTGCTTAGGCAGCATCTCCACAGCAGGAAGTGCTGTGGAAAAAGACAGCTCCCTCTCGACAAAGCTCTTCTCTACTGTCATCTTCCTCTCATATTTTTTAAAATTTATTGTTTTTGGGAAAGTCATTTTTCTACAAGGCCCGGGCAAATATTGCCACTCAGTGGCCAGTACAGTGAAAATTAAAAGCAGCTAAAGGTAGAGGTGGCTTCTGAGCCATCCTGTGCCCAGGGAGAGAATAAGGATGCAAACCCCACTCATACAGTGAAAACCGGTTCCCTCCGTTCACATCCGCTTCTGGAAGCTGGACTGTGCCAAGTGCCCAATGTGGGAAGAGGAAGATGAGATCAGTTTGAAGGCAGACTGTAGGGCTTACTGCCTGATTGTTTAAAGATATTTTGCTTTCTCTTCCTTGCACAGAGACTTTAAAGTAGGGCATTTGTATACACTGTTCTTTCCACCCGGTGCTCATTGTATTGACAGGAATCGCTTCAGCTGAACAGTTTCATCAATGTGCTCGAGCCTGTTTGTAGGTGGCATCTGGAGGGCAGATTCCATTCTTATCCAAGACCTAGCTAGGTCTATTCCATTTCTGTCTTTAAAATATCTCCAAGGTGTGCTTAGCCACTTTTTTCCCTTCCCAATCATTTTCCCCCACCTTACTCCTTTTGTTGTGCCGAGTAAAACGGCTTGAAAAGCCCAGGCCAAATCCTCAATTTCTTCTTGGGTGAGAAGCAGCAGCTTGACAGGATTAGCTTCCAGGTTCCACCTGCCCTCAGTGCAACAGGGGTGTGAAGCCTTGCAGGAGGAACACACGCTCCGGTGCTGTGAAACGGCACTGATGGCCGCAGCGTTGCGTGTATTGACTGTGGTGTAAGAGTGAGCGTTTATATTCATCTGCCTCTAGTTGGATTGACTCCTGAGTAGAATGGGGTCAGAGTGGGTTGTGCTGCTGAGTCTGAACAGCCTTGCTGAGTAGAGGTAAATGTCTCGTAAACAGGTCGCAATTTATATCCTTTCGGAATTCTTTGGGATCTGGGATTTACAACCTTCCTGGAAGTCTTGTGCTCTGGCTTAGAGGACCAAAAAACCGATGCAAGGTTTGTGCACAACCCCAGCACGTGTGTGCCTTCCCCTGCCTTTAAGTGGTATTTCAGGCCCCCTTCAAAGAGGGCCTCTCTGTGTCCCTACAGAACCACACCAAGCCTGTAGCTTTCCATGTGCTGTCCTAGTAAGCTTAACCCTAGACAAGCTTCCTGCTGGATTCTTCTGTTTAGGGGATCTCCCTCAGCACAATTTCTGCTCATTCCAACCTGCTCAAGCTGAAGATTTGTCCTCCAGTGTGATATGGGGAGAGCGAGGGAGCTGCTCTCTTTGAGCATCCTGGTTTTGTCCAGCTCTTTAGCTCTCATGAGGAGTGGAGTTCAGTTAATAAATTCCTCTCACTGCATTCAGGAGAGGCTCATAGTGATTGGATGAATCCAAATTATGCTGACTTTTTAATCTTCTTGCCCTTCTCTTCTTTCTAAAGGCTGAACTTGAAAAATCCTAGGTTGAACTTGTACTACTTCAGGTGCATTTTTTTTTTGAGAGCATATTCATATTTTGCAAGAAATGGGATTTTCTAACTTAGAAATGGGAGTGAATTAGAGGTTCACTTAATTCCTTTTCAAACGTATATTGGGTGGGTTTTTTGGGGATTTTTTTTTGGTTAACGCCTCCTTTTCTCATGGTGCAGTACTTGTGGGAGAAGAGGCAGATAAGGTGATGATAATAAACAGAATAAATTCAGATTTGCTGGAGACTATGTGAAATGAAATTTGGCTATGCTATTCTCTTGCCCAGCTTCTGACCCTGAGAGTTTATAAATAGAGGAAACCTGTGTGTTTCCTGCTGTAGCCTAACCTTCCCTAGTGTGTTTTCCTGCCAGATTTAAGTGCCTTTTTTTAAGACACAACCTGTTTTTAATAGTACTTAAAGCTGTTTCAACTGTATGAACTAAAGTCCTTGGAGGATTTAATCAATGGAGCGGAGGATTTGGCCCTCTCTATTCTAAATGCTGACAACAAGCCTATTCTGGCTAAACTAGTATGAGGTTAAGGTTAATGCAAAGCTAAATAAATAAATAAAAAGCAATACCACCCCCCTAACTTGTCTGGTAAGTGTAGGAGAGTAGCTTGTTTGTGAGCAGGAATGCTTATGAACCTGTTTGTAGGCTGGCTAACGTGAAAACCTCTCTAATCCTGGTGATTTTAACTTGCTTACATTCCTTTGAAGGTCTCCCTCCTTGGTGGGTATTGAGTCTCTATTGCCATAATGCATTTTTATACTGCATTCCCCAGGAGTTAGCACTTGCCATGGAGACCTGCACTTTGTCTTTTAAGCAGATAAAAAGAGAGGTCAGTCAGATGTAATTCCCCAACTCCTCGTATAAACAATTTAACCGCTGCAGCAACATACTTGCTTGGAATTACTCCCTCAGATTCAATTCCCTTTTCCTGCTCCACTTGTAAAAATGGTTAGTGTCCTCTATAAACTGCTGCTCAGCCAGGTCCAAGGCTTGCTGTGGAGTTGTAGAATAAATGTTAATCTAATACAGGTTACTGGGTCAAATGCAATCACAGGCTTGTGGGAAAAGCTTAATACTGTTCTGCTTCTTCTAACACAGTAAACCTGGATATTATATGATAGGTTAAATACCACTGAACCATGGCAAGAATTTTCTTGAAAGTAGGATTTAGTACAAAGGAAACGACACTGGAAGAGTGACCTAGGATTGACTTTGCTCTCTGAGAGCATTCTAAGAAGCTGAAGTATGCTGTGAAAATTATCTCCCCAAAAACATTAGGTACAAAAATCCCTAGGTCAGGGGATGGACAACAACAGCGAGGATGATCCGGCTAATAAAAGGCTGCGTGTGTTTTTATACTGCTGCCTCCTCTCTGTAGGAAAGAGCATTTGGCTTTTTTCCCCCCTTGCAGAGGCTGTGAAGCCAGCATGGTATGGCTAGCTCCAACTCCTGATATCTGAGATTGTGTAAATACACGCTTAAAAATATATATCTTTATCACTCATACGCAAGTGCTGACAGTTACGCGTTTCCTCCAGGCTGGCTTGTGTTATCCCTTGCTGTCATGTACCTCTGTCCCGCAGTGATGTCAGCTTGGCACAACATTTCACAGTCTTTAGCGCAGGTTTTGTTTGTACTCAGTGTTGCTGGGTCAGAGACCGGGTGAAGCCGTTCAGTGGAGGATCAAGGACCCGATCCTGCACGCAGACCTGGCTCGCTATGTGCTAATCTCTACCCGCTGACAGCCCGGGATGGTCTCTCTGCACAGTGTATGTTACCTGCTCCTCCTCATTTACAGCCCCAGTGTATGGTTACAGAATGGGCCCAAAGACCAGAGGCGTTGTGGGCCTCCATTTTGTGTTCCTTGAACCAGCTGAAATGATAAATTGTGTTAGTGGAGGGAACTCTGGATGATACGAGGAGAGGACACTTCAGCATGCCAGGGCTGTGGGAGCAGCTGAGTGCAGATACCCCTTGGATCAGCCTCAGCTCTTAACAGAAATGAAGCAGTTACACTGGGATGAAACATAGCATGTTAATGTACAACTTTGCTAGTCAGTAAAAAACAACCAAACACCAAAACCCTGTTGCACCATAGCACTGAAGAGTCAGAACACTGCCCCAGCATTAATGGCTGTATTCACAGAGGAGTGTGAAACCTTATTTTGCACATGGGTGGTGAGAGCCAGGGTCAAAACAGCCTGTGGCAGAGACAGGAATATGGCCAAGATTTTGGAAGTTGTTTGGTTTTGTTTTCAGTTTTGTTGTGAGGTTTTATATTGAAGAAGAACTTTCTGCACAAGAGTGCTGCTTACAGCAAGCAGTGTATACTTCAGTGTCTCACAGATATTGCTTTTCAAATTTTGGTTCAGAAATGTGAATTGAATCACTTCAGCCTTATGTACACAAGGTGCATAGGAGGTGTGACAAACTCTTGGGTGGGCTGCAGGGCCAAAGACTGATCTCTATTTTGGGGAAAAAAGGTTATTTCTAGTCATGCATAGGGAGTTCCTAATTGGGGTGTGTTGGTGCTCAGTGCCCACCAGTTGGGTGTTTTCAGTTCTGCAGTGCCCCAGTTTTCCAGAGCCAGTATAGGTTGGGATGCTCAAATGCAATGGGTCAACTTTCTAGCTGCCATCATCTCAGTGAGGGCTTTAAAGTGGTCCCCACATGTTTGGGATGGGCAGGACTGTGCTCTCAGAGGATGGAAAAAGAAGAGGGACTGCTCATCTGTTGATCTGCAGGGAAGAGGGGAGGAAAAGAGCTTGAGGAAGCTGAAGTTCATGAGACCTTTGGAGCACTTCCAGCAGAGGGCTTGAGCTTTCAGCAAATGATATCAGAGCTCTTGCACAACATGCCTTTAGGATGACTGCAGATTTTAGTTTGACTAGCTAAGTGTATGACTCTGCTGATCAAACCTGTGCCGAACAAGAGAAAATGCTTTGTCTGTGGTATTTCATTTGTGTTAGTTGTGGAATCATGTTAAGCTCTGGTCCCAAAGCTCTCTTCTTCATTTCATCTTCCATAACCTCTTTGGCCAAGGTTCTGTTACATCAGACAATCTCCTGAATAGCCAGGGCTTCCATTTTCCCCCTTCTCTCCTAGGGTTTTGGGTTTGTTGGGTGGTTGGGGTTTGTGTTTTTCTGTTTTTTTTTTTTTTGTTTCTTTTCCCTGTATACACCTCAATGATGAGAGGAACTTTTCTCTCATGTATTCTTTAACTGACCATATTTCTGTCTTCTGCCTATATCTCAGGTCCCTTACTCAGGTGTCAACACCTTTCTCGCTACTCTGAGCCTCCTCTGTCCTAACACATTTGATGAGTCTAGCAGATGTCCCTCCTTGGGAGGAGGATGTGTGAAGTCACTGATTAGTCATCCTTTCCTCCCCCTCTCCTGTAAAGCCAACTTCATAACCTGATTTATTCACTGGCCAGAAAGGAAGAAATACCAGCTGGTTCCCCAGGTTCAAAGAGTGAAGCCCTGATCCTGCTGAAAGCTGAACTTTTGCTGAGTTTTACCTCTATGCTCTCACTTCTGCCATACTGTATGGTGCCACTCAGTGCTTATGACCTGTTCCTCTTTGGAGGAAAAGAGGGACAAATATCTCAATAATTATCAGATACTGACTCTGCAGGGCTTCTTTTTTTTTGTTTGTTTGTTTATTTGTTTGGGGTTTTTTTGTTTGGTTGGTTGGTTTCTGGGGTTTTTCTTAAAGATCCTGTTTCCTCTCCTCTCAGCTGCTCAATAGTCCAAACCTTGGTGCACCAAAAAGCACTGTAGTTTAAACTGGAAATACTGACTTGCATATAAGTGGGAAAAAAAAATAAAAATACTTGAGGTCTATGGCAGTTCAACCTTTTGTAGCTGGTGGTTTTGTTCCATCTGATAAGATTTCTTCATGCTTCATCCCAGGAGATGCTCTTGGTACAGCAGGTGACTTGGTGAAGGGTTACAGTGTCTTACCAGTATCAAGGTGTGGTACACGTGGCTGTGTTCCTTGTAAGGTCCTGAGGCTGGTGCATGAAAGGCACAAAGAAGGTTGCCTGAAGCAAGGACACAGATACAAATTTTCTGTCTGCTTGCAGGGGTGTTTCTTTTTCCTTTAAGGAATAATTAAAAGAAAATATGACATTTTAGAAGGCCATTTGCTAAGCTGTGCATGTTCTGTGTATTTTAGTGTGTGAACAAATTAGATTATGAAAGGTAATGTATTAGTGATTTGACAGTAATGTGGAATCTTGGAAGCATTAATCGCTAATGCGTGTTTCATAATTTCAGCTAAATGATCTCGGTTGAAATGCAAGAGAGGCAATTGAAAAATTCCTCAAGATTGTAGTGAAACCTTGTACTGTAATGCAGATTACTTTGATTTACTGCAAAATACTGCAAGGCACTAGGAAATGTTCACAGCAGCTGTGTTTAATAGAGTAGATGTGTGATGAAATGGTAAACCCATATATATGTATTTGTCCTGTAAAAATTCTCATTCTTCATTTTCATGTTACATATTTAAAAAAACTAAACCCCAGCCACCACCAGACTCTGGGTTACAATGTGCTACTTCTACAACGTATTATTTGTCTTACAAAATATTTGTAACTGAGATCCGAGTCCCAGAAGTCATGTGGCTGCTCAGCTCTCAGGGAGAGACAGTGCTTGCCCTGAAGAGGAAAATTAAAGGACATTAATGTCACCCGTGGGGTTGCTTCCACCCGGATACCTACAAGCCTGTCAGTCCTGTGGTTTCACAGAATGACGGGATGTTAGGAGTTGGAAGGGACCTTGAAAGATCATCTAGTCCAACCCCCCTGTCTGAGCAGGTTCACCTAGATTAAATCACACAGGAATGTGTCCAGATTCCTCTTGAATGTCTCCAGAGAAGGAGACTCCACAACCTCTCTGGGCTGCCTGTCCCAGTGATCTGTCACCCTCATGGTGAAAAAAGTTCCTCCTTCTATTCAGATGGAACTTTCTATGTTCCAGCTTGGAACCACTTCCCCTTGTCCTACTCCAGTGTCCTATCATATCCCCTTGTCTCAGGTAACCAGCAGCCCTAGTAACACAAAGAAGGGGTGGTACCTGTGTTTGTCAGGATGGAAACCTTCCAAGTTCAAAACTGGTGCTCTGAACAGGACGTGTAGCTCAGCAGATAGCTCCCACTCAGTGGGAGACATACCCCAGAAGCAGCAGGCGTCTGCTCTTTGCTCTGGCTGCAGTGGGGTGGAGCAGCAGGCTGGTGTGCTCAGCAGAGTGACACGGTGACCTCTGTGTGGCAGGGACATGGGTAGCAGTAATGAGTAACCTCTGCTCCTGGGGGATGCCTTCCAGCAGGCGGGTGGTGGGGTGTTCAGCTTCCAGCGTTGAACAGGAGCGGGGGATTCACTTTTATCAAGGGTGCTGCTCACTTTTGTATCTCTGTGTGAATGCTAACCTGCCCAAAGCTGGGTGCCAGCCCCCTTCTGGAAATTTTTGCTCAGTCCCAGTGCTGTAACAATGTAACTGTGATGTCAGGTGGTGCAGATACTCTGGTCCTTGCTTTCTTGTGGGGCTTCAGCCATGAGAGTCTGTTAGGGTGGCATTTCAATGCATGTAACTAGTTTCAGAGCTAACACACCAGCCAGATGAATTCACAGGTCCATCCTGTCTCTACAGCTGGTCACAGATGTTCTTAAGCACAAGTTTGACTTTGCATTCCTGGGGGGGGAAAATAAAATTATTTGAAGTGGGAGCTAAAATTTTTAGGTCTCTGCTACTGTGCAGAAAGATACCTGGTTACAGAGCCATCACCAGGCTGTGGTGCTCACCTTCGACGTGAAACGTCATCAGCTCTGAGCTGATGAATCCTGCATTGTGCATGGATTAAGTATCTCTTAGAGCCTGTTCTGTTGGTAACTGACTCCAATGTTAGTTAAGAATTGATGCTTCCACGGTGCAGCATTTCTTCAAGTAATCCTCTTTCTGCTGACTAATCCTGGTGACCTCGAGGAGACTTTATTCCTGCTTCTTCTGCATAATGTCTAATGTATGAAGTAAGGTTTATTTAGGAGAGTAAAGGTGAGAGGATTGGGCTGTGTTCCAACGGCAGCAATACTGGCTGTGAAGTGTTAAGATGATACCTGACTCCTCTTTCATCAGAAACTGTGGAGTACAGCTGTTTTAATGCATATTAAGTAGCAGAGGAGCATAAAAAAGAAATTTCCCCATTGAAATGACTTTATTCAGCGTGAGGAAAAAACAAAGCTAGCCCTCATAAAACCAGAATTCTCCTCAAATTGAGAAAATGTTGTGCATCATGTTAAAACTACCACTCTTACCACATGACACTTCTACCTTGTTGTGAACTCTGGAGGGGCTGTATTTCCCAAGGCAATTACAAAAACCCAATAAATAAATGGACAGCTACTGTTTATAAAGAACTTCCAGCAGAAGCAATATGGACTCTAATTTCAGTACCAGGCTAGGAAAGTGATGAGTTTCTTTGTGTAAAACCTTTAAAAGGACTCAGTGGGCTCTTTCTGTCTGCCAAAAAAGAGCTTTTCTTGCCTGCTCATGAAATTATGGCTGTCCCAACAACTTCCATAAGTGTCTCTCTGTATCACTATCCCTTTTGAATAGTGCTGCTGAATGTTCAAGAAATGGCAGAATCTCTCATTATGCTTTTTCAAGTAGATGGTGCTTAAAAGAAAAAAAGATGTCTCTGTATTTGGGGTAAAATACAGAGCTTTCTCTGGTTGGGTGCATAGGCACTGCTGAGATTTCCAGTGCAACATTTTCAATGTCTTTTATATGATTGATTAATTATTATACTTGACTGGTTTTTACAGAGCCCAGGGAAGCACTGGGTGTTTTTCAGAGCATGTCAAAGTTGCCTTCCACTCCTTGAAGAATTCTGATTTCCCACTGGCCATGTCCATAATGGGTAATGGAAAGCAGCTTGGACTCCTGGGCTAGCAGATCCTTCCAAAGCAAAGCAACATTGCTGTGAAGGACTGTGGATGTGGTGGTTAATTTGAGACACATGGCCAAGTCCTAGTTAGGTGTCACGTGAATATGGCCCTACTACTTCTGAGCACTAAGTGAGTAGTTCCGGTAACTTTACACAGGGTGGACATCACATTTGGAAGCAATGTGGGCAGCTGGCTGTGCCCTTCCCTGCTAGGCATAGACTTACTGACATCAGCAACTTTTATTCCCAGATATAAAGGCTTATTGGATCAGAAGAGACAACCACCTTCCTGCTAGGGAAACAAAACCCTCACTTGTTCCTGCGGCTGTTGAGGCTTATTTATTTTTGTCTTCATTTAAGTATTACCATTTGTAGCAGAAAAAAATATGCTTTAAAAAATATCTGAAGTGGTTTTAAGAGTGAACTAATTTTTTTTTCAGATGTCATTTTGAAATGAAAGTACAGAAAATACTTTAATAACAGTGACTTTTATGAAGAATAGCAGTTGGAGGGGAGACAGGTATAAAAAGGTATTTGCATCTAAAAGCCCTAACAAAAACCCCTAAACTAGAATAACAGAGCATCCTGTCTTTTCTGACATATGGGCACCTGTTGCTCCTGTGCTGTTTTCCTGCTTTGCTGAATCTGGAATCAGGCTGAAAGTTTGTTTCCTGATGCTTAAACCCCAATGGGATGTGAGTGTCTGACAGATCACTATGGCATGACCACGCACGGCAGATTCATCGTAACAGACCAGCACAATCCCTTAAGCAGCATTAGAGACCTTGTGAACGTGGTCACAGACATTTGCTGATGTTGAAAATGGGATCAGTGTCATTTTTTTTTCTAAGGCAATCTGTAATTTACCTACATAAAATTAGAAGAACAGCAGCCAGGATTCAAGCAGCTGTAAAAAAGACCCCAGGATTTCTGGAAAAATACAAAGGCAATCTAATGTTTAATGAAAAATTGTCATTGTAAATATTGACAAGTAATACCAGAAAATAAAACTGGAGCAACCCTTCACTCTGCTGCAGGAAAAAAATCACACATTGAAAACCTTGAAATAAGTGTGCCAAAAATGTGTGTATAAATGAAAAATGAATGTTACACTTCTGTTTATTATGCAGCCTAACAAGGGTGAGGACAGGGGAAGTAATAATAACAAAGCCATCACATAGTTTTATTTGGATAGTGGTCTCAGATTTAACAGTGGAAGGTGTTAGAAAGATGAGTTTTCAGCAGTGTCTTAATCAGCAGCTTCCCTGCCCCTTACCTCAAAATGTGGTGTGGACGTGGCATTGAGCCCTGCCGAAACAAGGCTTGGCTTTTGGCTGGAGGTGTCAGGTCAGGGCATGGAAGGATCTCAGAAGAGATCCTGGAAGCCACAGAAGAAGCTGAGAATAAATGAAAAAGTATCTTATTTAAATATGAGCAGGTCGTGGCTAAGTTTTCAAGTGTCATTTGAGACTCGCTTCCACCCCAAGAAGACCTGAAGTTTCTAACCTCTAATTTCCTCCTTTTCTTTAAGGAAAAGTTCTCTAGCCTGCTCCCTGCTCTCCCTACTGCTAACCTCTGAGCTGCCTCCAAGAGCTTTCTTGAAAACTGGTTGGAGCAAGCCACTAGCTGACAAATTTTCTTCTGATGATTGGAAACCTCGCAAGCGTGGTTCTGCCAGAAGGGCTTTTGCATGTAACCCAATGCATCTGACACCTGTCTGCCTCCATGAGTGCTGAACAGATATTGGCAGCCCCCTGTGAGAGAAACCCAATACACTGCCTGCTTCTGAGTTCCTAGGTACAGCAGTGAACATCTGGAGTTTTAGATCCAGACTCTGGGTAGAGGGACAACCTTCAACAGTCGTGCTGTTCTTCACTGCTCTTGCATTTTGAAAAGCCTGATGTGTGATGTTTTGTGCCAGCTTGCACAGCTCAGTTCTGCAGTACCTGAAGCGGGCTCAGACGTGCAGAGAAGATCCTCAGCTGGAGTAAGCCCATGCAGGTGTTCAGCTTCATCAGGACTGTGCTGTCAGTGCTGTGTCAGGGGAACAAAGCACGGTGAAGCACGAGGTTAGGTTGTCTATACATTTCAGACATAATGTTTTTCTTTAGTCAAACCTTTAAAAGGTGTGGTGGAGGTAGGCTATGTGCTGTGATGTTGTCCTGTGTCTTCTGAGGTTTACCAATTAGTTTTTTCCACACACTCTTTCATCAGGCAACAGAAATGTCTCTATTTTTTCCTTGGAAAAACAGTTCATTGACTTTGTGTTGTACTGTGTCAGGCAGAATGCAAGATCTAAACTACTTCAAGGGAGAGTTTGGGAGTTTACACACACTTAGACAGGAGAAAACTTCTAAGTCTTTTTGCTTTTGCTTTCCAAACTAAACCTTGTTGATTTAGGAGAAAGCAGTGTGGCAAGGTCCACTAGTTGGATGTGTAAAATGGATAACTATAGGCTAAAGAAGAGATGCATGGTTTTAGTAGTGAAGCTAAATCATCGTTGGGAGAACTTCCCAAGAGATGGGATGGATTGAATACTGAAATGAAGATTTCCTGAATGAAAGAAGTGCCTGAGGTGGATTCCTCGCTCTAGATTAGAGAGAAGGTCAAATGATTATCTAGATGATAAATGGTCCTGTCCGGCCATATTAAAATTCATATATTTATTAAACATAAACTGCAAACAGATTTACAGCCTCACTTTTGCTGGTACTTCAGCGAAGAGAAAGTAAGCCAACACCTGGATACACATATTCTTGCTTGGCACAGGAAGGAAGCAGGGCTGTCCATGCTTCCCAGGCAGCAGGTTTTTGTGTGCACATGTGCAAAGACTTGGCTGAAGGTGGAGCCTTTTCTGGATATATGCATAATAAATTAAAAAGATTATTTTTGTGTGTATTTTAGGGTATTGATTTTGGGACTGAATAGTCTGCATTACTTCTACCAGTGGTTTACTGGTGCTGTAGATAATTGGAATTAAATAGCTATACATTAACATAACATGTATTCATTTTTAATATATATATTCTGATTATTTTTTGCCAATTCAAACTGCAGATTGTTTAACGGTTGCTCCTTTAGTGACATTGGTGGAGTGATATATAACAAAATTCAGATAACTTTGCGATATCCGTAGCTGAACAACCGGTATACAGACACCTGAAACTACTAGCTGCACTTGAAATGTGGGCACCACCTCTAAGCAGGATTGTAGCATCAAGCAGATGCTGTTATGTCATCCTCATGGGGATAGCATCCCAGGAATCCAGTCCGTGGTCTGTTTGATGTAGGGAGAATACAGGGCCCGCCAAGGCTGCTGAAAAGCCTTAAATAGCACTGGGATCGGAAACATATTTACAGACCAAACTTGTTCTGCCTCCCAGTAAGCAGTAATTCTCTACCACCAGATTTGTGTTAGAGCAAGCTGTACGAGATCCAGGTGTAGGCAAATTCAAAGTGAAATGGTCATCTCACTGTGGCTTGGTTTTAAATGAAGTAAAGAATAATGCCTTAGTTCATCCAAATAATGTACTATAAATTGAAAGCACTGCTGAGAGAATCTTTTAGGGAGTTTTTTAGTTCTCTAGCACTTCATGAAAGTATTGGGTAGCTGCAAACCATTCAGATTTTGATGGTTTCAAAGTGGACCCTAATTAGAGTTTGCCCAGTATGTTACATTAAGATTTCCATTCTCTACTTAGTCTCACCCTCGTAGAGTTTTGGTGAGGGCTGCTGTGTCTAAAAGAATGCAAAGAGACAGGAACGAGATCACTCCTGAGTGACAATATAATATATGATGATACCTTTTACGAAAAATTCTACTTTTTCTACTTTTCCTTGGAGAGGAAAAGAATGATGGTATGTCACCTTTCTTGGTGACATCTGAAAATATACTGTCATCCATTTTAATTTGGAGGAATATATATATTTAATATGCATTAGTTATCCATCTTGCCTGAGAACTAGCTGTTTGAAGACCTGATCCAAAATTAGTTGTTGCAAATGGAAAGCCTGTAAAATGGAAAACTGTAAATATAGCTAGATTACTGTTTGACTGCATTTGGAAAGACTTTAATCAGCAGAGTGAATACAGGGGCTGACTCAGTCACAGTCAAAATGCCAATTTTCTTCTCTTTTGTTTGCACTGTGTTAGTTTTGAGGATCTCCTTTTTAAAAGGAAGCCTGAGATTCTAGTTTTATTTATGGACCAAGTGTCAGACTGAAATCAAATTCTTCCTTCAGATCTTCACTTCTCATAACTCTGTATTTGAAATAGCAGCAAAAACACCTGAAGCATCCAGTCACATACCTAGAAATAGCTTATGGGGACAATGAAAGACACTGATGTTATCTTTTTAATATTGTGAGGAATAATCCTATTAAAGAAGAAACAAGGAAAACTGTTATGCCCACAAGGCAGAATTATCCAAAGTTGATTGGAGCAGCTCAGGTTGCTCTACAAAGCCCAGGCTGTGTGCAGGCCTATCTTTCCATCAGGGCTTGGTGAATGAGCAATCATTTGTGGATTCTGCTCATCTCTCTTTGCAAACTTTGTTCAGTGGAATTAGATACAACTTTGACAAATTAGAAGTGCCCCTTAGCCCCGGTCTCCCAGCCCCAGCACAGTCTTCCAATTGTGCCTGGTTTTCAGAAGTTTGGCTGCGTCAGAGCTGTCAATGGCAAGCCTTCCACAAGGCTACACTTTTTAATAAGGGAATCTGTCAGCACTGGCTTCGCCAGGTCTTGCAGCCTTCTCTTAATCCACAGTGCAAACTGTCCTTCCCTCTGCTGCGACATATTTGGACTCTGAAATAAATATCCCCTTTGTTTACAACGTGCCCGCAACAAAATTAACCTTTGGGATTAACTGCAGCACAGAACGGGCTGTGTTTCGTCTTTCCCCATGGCACAAGTTTGGGATTAAAGAGAACTCAGCCACCTGCCTAACCAAAGTCTCTTGCCACGTTTTGTTGCTGCATCCCTGGGTTTGATCATAATTTCTTAAAAGATGGTGTTGATTACTGAAGTAATTTATTTTTCTGAATGTTTTTCAAAATTTCAAGTACTGGCCTTCGGGACCAATACATCTGAAGATGACTTAGGGTGGAGGACAATGTGTCTGCCAGGTCTGCTTAGGAATTTGGTTACAAATTCTGCTTTTAGAACAGGAACTAAGAGCTTTGTGTTTCAGATCAGGAAGCTGGCACTGCTGAAATGGGAATCAATCTGGCCAAGATTTTTCTAATCTATACCTTGCACCGTGGTGGTTTTTTTTCTTTTTCTTTCCCTCCTTGTAAAGAATATTTGATAAACTTATGATACTGGTGGGACTGGAAATCAGCATCATCTTTGTTGCAGAACTGTTCTTTGCTTTGCTCTGAAGTTTCTTGTGCTCCCCATCCTGATGTGGAAGCCCTGCCTGGAGAGGTTTGGGGTTTGTTTATAGTCCTTATCTGAACCTGTTTGCTGAGCTGAGTTGTTGCAGTCAGTCAGGGGAAGTGAGGAAACAAGCATTTTCTTGCTGTCCAAGTAGAGACTGGCCTGAGACCCATCCTTTGGTTCTTTATGGGCAACTGGATCCCCTGCTTGGTTAACACAGGAAAAAATTGTTACAATGTCTTTGGTTCATGGTGTTTCCACAAACTGTCGTCTGTATTCAGGTCTGATGTCCCAAGGTCACTCACTAGAGGTCAGGAGATGGGCTTGTTGCTCTCTTCAGCAAACGTCATCATCAGCTCCCCTTGCTGCCACCAGGCAGCTAACTGTCATCTTAGTTTAGCTTCGATGAAGAGTTAAAGTTATCTGCATTTGGTGTCTGTCTCTGCATGTGGCCCTTTATAGAACAGTTTAGTGCTGTTTGTTCTTAAGCCCATGTGGAAGAAGAGGTTTTAAACTCAAAGGTAACTTAGTTCCCCTAGTGTTGGGGAAAATAAGAAGCTGGCTAAGGAGGAGAGTGACTACCAGAGCCTTTATTGAAAGCATGGTTTCAGCGTGAGTTCACCTGTTATTTACACTCAGAAAATCCTCACAGGAAGGAATCTCATAATAGTCCTGCTGTCAGAAAGCCTTCAGACTCTTGTGCCATCTTAGACACAGAAGTCAATCAACCACAAGAACCAAATAAGAAAGAAACCAGACATCATTAGTTCTAATCCTTGTGGTACTATTTCTTTCATGTACGGTTGTTCTGACAGCGGAGATGGCTTCCCGTGGTGCATGTGCCCCACGCAGTCATCACCTTGGGGTTAGTGCTCACTGCTTGGGGCCGCTCTTGCAAAGGGTTTGAGCAAGTACAGCCTCTAGCAACCTTTCTCTTGAAGGTCATCTACTATTAGCCCATAAATCTTGAGCTTTGTGCTCTGTTCTGGCTACCTGTTTATTTCAGGATATAATTCAAGGTGTTGGTTATGATCTTATTAAGCCCTCAAAGGCCTGGGACAAGGTTAGCAGAGAAAATTGCTTCTCCCTCCACCCCTGCTCCATGCCCTATCATGGGAGTTATGATCTGTTGGGTTCCTGTGATTATTCTCCCTGCAGACAACAGCACAGCTCTGTCAGTGAAACAGAGTGTGTGCCTCTGGAATGGGCATCCCTGGCAGCCTGAAAAAGGCCAGGTTTAGTGAACACAGTATGAGGCAAAAAACTTCAGTACACATTTTGAAACTTCCTTGACTTTTTTCCCTGCAGAGTGATCTTGGGGGCTCTGTTCTGTGATGGCCTACAGCACTGGCTTGCACTCCCTGCTTTTCGCCCTGCTGTGTCTGTTTTTGCAGAAGCATAATGGATAAAAGCTCATGCAAGTGTTGTTTTGCAATGTAAACTTGTTGTTTTGCAAGGAAACATGGCAGATGAGATCATGTCCTATGATTGCTTGTGCTGTAGCTTGAGAAACCTGGAGCAGTAAATCCTGAGAACTGAGCTCCAGAGACAGCTGAGGCGATACTGGAAAGGTCAGTGAAGAGTGCCAGAGGATTGACAAGTTCCTCAGTGAGGTGAGAGAGGGGGAGAAGGGAATGATAGGGAACTAAAGCAGTGAGGCAATGAGAGGAGGTAAGAAGTGGGTGCTGAGACTCCCTTGGAAGTTCCCTTCAGGACCTTGTTAAGAGAATGTTCACTGCAGGTCTTGGGGAGATGACTTTTTTGGATGGTGCAAACATTTCTTCTTACATTGGACCTTCAAGGCCCTCTGTGTCAACTCCTGTACACTTCAAAAAGCGTTCATAAAGTAACAGTACAAAGTGAACCAAAAGATGTGATACTTGTCAGATTCTGCTTTTGGGGTTTGTTTACACATCTTTACCATATCACAGTGGATGTTACTGCATCAGTACAGCCACCTTCTGTCACCATTCCACTGTAAAACTCTTTGTACCACACCTGTCTGACAGGCTTGTGTTGGGCTGCTCTCAGAAAGAAAACGAAGGTCAGTGTTTTACATTTTAAAAAAGAAAATGCCATATCTTTCCCCTCCCTTTTTGCGCAATCCTGTCTTGAAGGTCTCACTGAAACTTGTGTTCTGGATGCAGACTTCACATTGTTGGATGGTCTTGACTTACCACAGATTTTCTAATACCTAAGCTAGCAGTCAGTCAGCAACAACTTCTCAGTCTGGGGCTGGCTGGAGAATGACAGTGTTGTAACAATATTTGGGTTTTAAAGTGTTTGTTGTTCTTTGTCATGGGAAAAGAGACAAGGGCTCCTGAGCATTTTACAGGAGGGGAATTTTTGTGAAAGACATCAGGTTTAGGCTTGCTTTCGTTCCTAGTGACAGAGTGGTCTAGCCCAGGCCTCAGATTTTTCCTTTTGAAAACTCCACTGAAATAGATAGCTCTGTGAAATGTTCCTGCTATGACAAAACCAGTCTATTTTGATCAAAAAAATATTTTGCTAAGAATTGTTCCAGGCAGCTCCCCTCAGAATGACTTTGATCACTCTAGTTAACTGTTTTAATTCAAGTTGGTTTTCTACGGCAGCAAGCTGTCTGGGGTGCAGATTTTGCTCTTGCTGGCAAAGTAGCCTTTTCCTTCAGAATGATATCAAGGGCTGTCCCTTATTTCACTTGCCAGGGCAAAAAATTACTGTTCTGTTATTCCATCAAATTACGTAAATGGAATAGTGCTGATAATTCTAGCTCATCAATAGCAATATGTTATTGCTATGCTGTATAGTCTGGCATTATCTATGCCAGACTAAAGGTATATAATTAAATGAAGGAACTTGAAGTGATGTTAGTGTTTTAATATAGACAAGTAGGAAAAATTCATGGAAGGCTGAATCTTGATTTGTAATTTCCCTGAGGTCACTGCAGAGCTTGTGACCATGTGTGATATAACCTGTGCTTATGGATATAATAACGAGCCACACTTCAGTTCAGCTAAAATGATCTGAGATGCTGGCAAGCACTTGCAAGGAGGCTATTAACAACTCAAAAATGATCCAGTGCTTAAGCAAAAACTGTGGTGTTACTGCTTTTCTAAATACTCCTAGCTGGAGGAGCTTTGACCTACTTTTGATGTACATGAGATCAGTTTCAAATAACCATGAGCATTGAAGTCACACCACATTAGAAGTTCTGTGTGATATTTTAATGAGAAACTGGTGTGAAACTGCTGTGTTGACCAAGAATCGCTTGGAGAGTTGGGGCTTGTTCTGATGAGAAATGTGAAGTAGGAGCTCGAGGATTGCAGATCCATGTGGATGTAGGGGGCTGTTCACATGGAGTTCGCACCGGGCTTCTCATGCCTGTTGTGTTAAGTCTGGAGTTTGGCTCTGCCATGGGCCAGAAACGGCTCTGGGGTTTTTCAGGTCTGGAACTTCACTGTCCCTTAATAAGTTACTGACTGTTCAGCCCAGTGAGCTGAAACTTTGTCTGGGAGAAGACTTGGCTCAGAACAGCCTGCCACATGAATTCATCCCAGGGCTAAGTTAATGCACCATGTAAGCTGATTTTGGGGGCTTGTGCAGAAACTCTGCAACCAGAGGGCTTTGTGCTCAGGGCCAGTTGCACTCTGGCTGGGTGGTGGGACCAAAGAGGCCAACCTCTTCCATGTTCCCATCTGAAATGAATGAGAATTATGTCCAGACAACATTTTAAAAAAATAAAAAAAGCTGCTCTGTGTATTGCCTTGTTTTGGCCCAAGTTGGTGTGCAGGTTACATGCAGCAATAAGGATCAATACTGTTTTGTACTGTAGATGTACTCAGTAGGAATCAAACCTTCTCAGTTTGGTATGACGGGCAGGTGATGGTTCTTCAGTACCTTTCATGATGAGACATTCAGATTATACTGACTAGGAGTTCCAGAGTTGTCTTTGTCCCCAAGAGAGACTCTACACAGGATTTTCCTGGTGGTGATACCAGTTTAGATTATATTTAATGCAAATACTGTAGCTGGAGTGTTCCTGTTGGTTTTGTTTGCATGATTAGTTTTAACTTGAAGTCTCTAGCCAGCTCTGTCATGGCTGTTGGAACAAGTGATCCTCATACATTAGTGAGTCTCCAAGCACTGCTTTCACCACCAAAAGAAATGCAATGTGCACTTAACCATATGGAACCTGTAGGGATAGATTTTTCAGGTAGCTGAGGCATTCCCTAACCTCCTGGCTTGTCTCTGGTCCATGCTGCCCCTTGCTGCCAGCCAGTGCTTTGTGCTGAGTTGCCTTGGAAAAGCAATACATCCTTTAACAAATCTTATTGTGTAATCTGGAGAATTTCTCATGAATCTATAGCATAAGGGTGAGTGGACTTATAACTGCCTAGCTTTTAGGTGTGGAGGGAGAGCAGGCTGGCTCTAGTTGTGCAGTGTCCTTTAAATAGCTGTTCATGTGCCCTTCTTGGGATCCAGTTCTCAACCTGCAGTTGCTTTTTCTTATTTCCTTCCATCTTGTGTTTGTGAAATTCAGATAAACCACCGAAAATCATTCTTCCCTCCCCAAAACACAAAGCAGTCCAGCAGTAAGCAACATGCAGAGATTGTGTAAAATGGAGAGCTTTGGCTCTGCACGGGGTAGGAAAGGAGCATTTCCTCATGGACAGAACATCTATTTTTTTTAGTCAAGTTTCTGCACTGAGGCTGGCTTGCATGTTCAATCTTTATTGAATAGGTTTCTCTGGGTGGCAAAGTCCTCACATACCAGGTGGTATGGGATGGGGTAAGAGCAGAAGCAGCAAGCAGTGCCCTGCAGAAAGGACTGATGGTTAGGGGACTCTTTGGAAGAGAAGTCAGGAACATTCCCAGTGCTGATTTGTCTACCTTTGAACTTTTGATTAGTTTTCAGCTAGGAAAAAGCCCCACGTTGGACTGCTCAATATGGGTTTTCTTGCAGCTCGTGTTCATGATGGGCCGGACATGCTGAGCTGGACATTGAGAGCTGTGACAATATGCCACCAGAGGATGTGCTCTTTTGCCCTGTCTTAGGGTCTGTGCTCCTGAGGTCCCAGTTTCAAAGTACTACAAAATGAACCACGGTGCCTACTCAGTCTCATTTACACAGTTTTTGGACCACTGGTAGAGACCCCATCTGTAAACACAGGCATAGAATCAGAAGAACTATAGTACTTGGGAGAAATACTAATGGCAGAACAGTGGGGTTCTTAATTCAGTCACTTACCAATTGCCAATCACTTTTGAATATATTTACATATTGAATTGTAAAAAATGGTTCACAGTATTGGTGATATGAATTGAATGCTATGGTGCAGGAAACTCCAGAGAACATATTGGCAGGGAAAGGAGCATTTGGCTTTTGGAGAATTTTTTTTTTTTTTGTAGGTATAAGTTTCATCTGAATCTCTCCTGCTTAAAATTCTCCTCCTTCACCCTCTGTAGTTTTGCAACCTCAGAACAAGTATGGGAGATTGCATTTCTGGCCAGGCACCACTGTTCAGATGTGATCTGAGATGGCATATCTGCAGATACCTGCACTTCTGACTTCCTACAGCTGCTTGTCAGGTCAGGATACGCCATATGCCATGGCAGAATCATCCGATTTCTGTGCTGGAGACATGAAGTCAGTCATATAGATGTTGCTGTGACTTTTGACTGATAGTGGAGATGTTTTGAACAGAACACATCATTCTTGGTACCTGAGTTGTCATATTTAGAGTATGTTCAGATATCTCTATATAGCACCACACTGTGCCACAAAAATAAAAGAGAACTTAAAATATTGGTTTTGTAACATCTGGCTGTACAGTTGCCACTCTAAGTTATTTCCCCAGATGCAAAAAGTGGCAGCAGTCCAAGAAAGATCCAGTTTACTTTAATAGGCTCATGAAATCCCTCTGTACTCTGCTTTTCAACAGTCCCAGTGCATCTTTTGGCCATTTGTGAATTTTTAGCTTCAAAACACCCCTGTAAAGTACAAGCTCTGCAGGTTAAATGGAGAACTGAGGCATGAACAACAGGAAACCTACAGGTAGGTGCAGACATACCTGAACTCTTTGTCTGTGGTCATGGTTAGCTGGCAGCTGCCTGTGCCTTACCAACTAGCCAAGCTCCAAGAACAGAGGGAATTCAATAATGTGACTCAAATACCAGTGCCCAGCCAGGGCTGCTCTGCCAGACCATACTGCCTGGAGATCTTATGGCAAACATATCTTCTTTAAAGCTTTAATAAGAAGCCATGCTTTGTGGCTGGGAATTAAAGTCCTGGAACTCCAGCAGCTTTCCTTGCTGGCATGCTTGTTTCCTCAAAGCCCTGCAGAACGCAGCCCAGGATTTCCTGCCGCCCCAGCACTCCTGGCCGGAGCGGAGCGTTCCTTCCGCAGATGGGTTACGAGGGATTGCTGGTGTAGTAACTTATCCTTCTGAACCACCTTGGTGACAGCAAGAACTAGCGATGACAGCCTGATTTAAAGTTGTCTGTAATATAATGAGCAGAACCATAAGTAGAGGGGAATTAGCCAATTACTGTTGCTCAGGGATTGCTGGTGAGGTTACTCCAAATTAATTGTTTAGGAGATGAATTAGCGTGGGATTCCACCCAGGGACAAGTGGTTAATTGTAATGAGTGTTTGTATTATGCCACTTCCCAACAATAAGGCTGGTCTTGGGAATGGGGCACTTTACACGTCATGAGAAGGTGTCCATTATAAGCAGAGGTTAGAATAAACTCAGGCTCTGGCAGTTTATTCTTACAGGCAGCCTAGAGAGAGAACAAAAGAGATTTCAGTATTTAACAGATACTTATCAATTGCTGCAATGGAAGGTGTCCTGAAAACTCAAAGGAGGGAGAGTGTCCTCCCTCCACCCCCACCTCGGAAGGCTCTGTGTGTATACATAAACCCAAACCATACATATGTCCCTGTTGACATGTTGTGTTGTGACAAGTCATCTCGGATTGTGTCAATCATATTGCCTTATGATATATTAAGTGACATACTCTAATGTGATTGATACAACGTGAAATGACACATCATTGTGCAAAATATCATCTGGAAAATTTAGGAAACTCCTGAAGAGTGGAAGCTGATCTTGGACTGTGGCCTTTCAAGTTTTGAGGCAAGAAAAACTAAAAAAGTAAAAGAAACTCCCTGGAATCAGACCTGGTGCTGCCATTGAGGATAAGGTCAAGTGTGCTCTACTACCTGAATCTTTTTATGGGTAATTAGTGGGTCAGTTTTAAAAACTGCTCTCCATTCCTTGGGGACCACAAGTATCTGTGGGTCTGAACTGAATTTCTCTGAACCACTTGGCACATCATTAATCATTAGCGTATCTGTACCATACAAACAGGGCTGCAAGCTAAATGCAAACAGTTTCAGTTCAGGAAAAAAAGCTCTTTCAAGACAAAACCAAAACAGACTGTGCTCCATTTTTCCATCTGGATTCTGCTTCCTTTCTGCCACTTTTTTTCCCCCTCCTTTTTTTTATAAGTTGACTGGAATATCAAATGAGATGTCTCTAGATCAAATGAGATGTCTCTAGTCCAGCAGGGTTTGAAATGTTCTAGTGCCACACCTCTGAAGCACAGTGGCCTCGCTGCAGCTGTGGAGCTGCTTCTCCTCAACAGCATGGCACAGGTCTTCCCAATCTGTGGGGACCCAACTTGGAGCTGGTGGGTGAATGCAGACTGAGTTTCCTCCCCATATCTCCATGGCATGGCTCAAGTGCCTGAGCAAGCTAACCTTGGGAAGAGTGTCTTGGTATTGCCATGTTATATTGCCTGCTCTAGTAGGTACTGAAGTAAAGTTTTTTCCAGGAATAGGAATTTCCTGAAATGAGAGCATAAAGCAAACAGGGATTTTTAAATTAAGTTGGCTTCACCATGAACTCTTGTGGGTGGGGTTTGGGGTTTGCTTTTTGTTCTTGCTGGGAAAAATGGTCTAGAGAGAAGAACTTAAACCAAACTTGTTGCTACCAGTGGCTAATAAAAGGTGGAATAAACCCAAGTGTTTTGAACACAAAGGCTGTAGTCTACTGTAGATCTCAGTGAAGCAATCATTAGTTATCTATTTATTACACAAGAAAAGACAATAAATACAAGTGCACAATAGTCAAGCATTTATAAAGTCAATTATTCTGCAAGTTATTTGTTGGTTTTTTTTTTTTTTTAATCCTATTAAGTCTAGAGACTAAGGTTTTTCCCTGATGGGGAGATAAATAGTGGTAAATCGTCCTTTTCAGAGACAGCAAGGCTGTTTTGGAGTTGTTATGGTTGCTGCTGTCTCTGAGCTTAATTCCCTCTCTGCCTTGAGGACAGGACAAGAAAAACAGAGACAAAAGAGGAGAATGAAGCCAGGGGAGTTACTTCTCTTTGATGCTGACTCTTACCTACAACTTAATGTTACATGGAGACCCAGCCAGACTGTTGTGGTCTTAGTCCTGTCCAGTTTTCATCTACTTCAGGCTGTTTAACATTGCCTTCTCTTATGTGTTGTTTACAGCAGTCTTAGCAAACCTAGCAAAGCTGCCCTCAAACCAGAGACTTTCATAGTACTTCCAGTTTCCATTACCGATGTCCAGGGTTTAGCAAGGGTCAGGAGAAGTGCTGAAACCATCTCTTGGGACACAAAACCAGGGACCCCACACTTCTCAGTGTAGCTATTTGAAGAAATTGTGAAAATATTAGTATTTGCTTTGCTTGAATGTTCTATTAAATGGTAGAAGTAACTTAAGTGAACAGGTTGAAATGGGTCTTGTTAGTCTGACTAAGGCAGGACATACCTGACTGGCCACGGCCAGACTGACTTTGTGACTGTGGCATCCAGATGTGTAGCAAGGCACACAGATCATGGAGAAGCACAGCAGTTAAGCTCAGCACTCCTTTAAATGGTCACTGCTACAGCTTGGGCATGTCTCTAGCCAACTCTGAGCAGACTCTTAAGTAAACTGAGTCCTTCTGTACCGTCATTATAGACCTGTTGGAAATAGGTATGGTCTTTGGACATAGGCCTCTGGACAAAAATTGAGTGTTAATTGACCAATTAGTGTGCTTGCAGGTTCTGAATCAAATTACCAACATAATTTTTATTCCTCATGTGACTGTTCTTGGTCCAGGCCAGATGGACCTGGAGGGTGCAGGCTAGAGTGGAGGATTTTGCAGAGCCATAGGACTACCCACAGTAGTAGTGCAAGGGTCCTGAAAATGCTAAATGTTTCTCTGGAGCTCATAAAAACCCCTTTATTTAGTTTGTCAGCTTGGAAACAATCATGGGGACAATTCTGCTTCTTTCCTGTTCAAACTGGGCCGGAATTATGGATTTCTTAAGGGATATCATTGCTGCAAAGCAGAAGATGTTTACAGGGTTAGTGCAGGGTGCAAGAATAAACAAAATCAGATTTGGAAGCAGCTGTGTAAATAGATAACTTTGGTTCTTTGCCGATGTTTGGCTTTGTCTGACACCAGGTACCACGTAGCAGGATACTCTTAAAAATGTTTGCAAGTCCAAACAGTTTCACAGTCTTTAATTGGAACTTCATTACTAATTCAATACTGAACATTATCTTTCCCCTGTTAAAAGCAAAAATAAAAAAAACAATCGGTCATCTGGTGAAGGAGTAGAAAATATGCTGTATAAGCACTTCTGTGGCTGTAATTGTTACCAGCAATTAGGCAAAATGGAGCCTGGGAAGACTACATGGATCATTTGTGAACATAGAGACTTAAATATACAGACAGTTTAGTTAAATAAATCCAATTTCACCAGAGGTAATAAAACCAAAGAAAATCTTAACCTACACTTCAAAAAAAAAAAGGGTGTGTGTGTAATAAGGAGGTGCTACATCTCTTTGAATTTGGGAGTAAGTGCAGTCTCTCATTTTATCCAAATCTCTTCTGAATTAACAGTTGCCATTCTGTAAATGCTAATACCCTCATGGCCAAAGCACAGCACACTGTTAGCATTGATGTGTCGTGTGGTAATGCTGCATGCAGAAACTTATTAGTCATCAGAAGAGGCAAACGAGTGGGAGAGAACACCAGACACCTTACAGAGTTTGTAAGGTGCAGGGCTTGGCAGGTTGCAGAGTGCTCTGGCCAATTTCTCAGCTGCTCTAAACTGGCAAACCCCAATGAGCTGTAATGGCGTCTTTTAAAAATATGGCCTTAGTTTCTTTGTTTTGCTCATGTGAGATGTCTAGTGCCTTGTAGTAGCTCTTGCTGTTTGCTCAGTAGTCAAATGCCCACATGAACTAATTTAATAAACAGATATAGTCTTATGTGACTCTTTTTTGCCTTCTCTTGTACGTCAGTGCTCTCTCTCTGAATGGAGTTAAATTATTATCATAGCATGTATTACTCTGGATCATTTTACTGCACAATCAATACACATATCTGTATAATAAATATTGACATTACTTTAATGTCCTACGATGTTCAATATGTCAAGACTATTTCAGTCAGAAGCCACCCATTACTGCTTGTTTCTAACATTTCCTGTCCATTCAACATGAAAAAAAACTTGCTGCTTAAGCTTGTCTTCTGCTCTGGTTTCAAGAGACAGAGGCACACAGCACAGTGCCCTCAGGTTCACGTCCTGAGCAGGAGGAATCAGACTCTTTCCTCAACTCTTCCATGTGTCGTTTGGACTAACCTGTACTGTCTGCTTCTCCTTCCAATCATTGTTTTTTTTTGGTTTTTTTTTTTTTTTAATCCTATCTGTTACACTCAGTAGGTACATGGGACCATATTTGAAGCATCTTTCTGCAGAGCACAGGAGAGCAGGGCTCAGATTTTGCTTATAACTCCCGTAACGGTGCTAATACTCGGGCTGCTGTGGGAGTGGTGATCAATACAGTTTAGAGGAAGCAATGCCACACACAGGCACATGAAAGTTGAGAGGTGAGAACAGTGCAGATCTAGGACTTCTCTCTTATAACACTTCCAACAGTGGAGGAGTTAGGGCAGAGAAGTACTATGAAACAGTAGTAGATGTTACACTACCAGCAGCACAGACTGTCAGTAGTGAGAAAAATACAGCATCTCTTTCAGTAATCAGAGGCAGATTTTCTCTTGAGTTATTCTTATGCAACTGTACAGATTTCAGTGGGCGCTGGCGGTGGTATCTGGCGCGGCATCTTCAGTGAAACACATATGGCTGATCATTCCTGTCTGAAAACACTGGATCACGATTCTGTCTGTGTTGTGAAAGGCATGGCAGGAGTACTTGATGACTGCATTCGAGTCGAAAAAATTGCCACTTTGGGTGTTTCCCATCTGGGAGAATGTTGCCTTATTTGCCACCAAGTCGTCATAATATCTGTCTGGCATATGTACCACGTTAACACAAACACATACATGTCTCTGCATATGTATAACAAATTATCTACATTCCACCTTCTCTATTGTAGGCTATGGCAGCATGTCTGTAACAAGTATAAAAATCCTAACGTGTTTACGTACAAACATACATATATTTATGTCCATGGAAGGAAAAAGCTGTTCAGATTGCCTGGTTTTCTACACTGCCAGCTCCTGGCTTCATCTGCAGCCTGCAAATAGAAGCGATTGTGATGATGTAGGGGTTGTAGCTACACAAAAGGACTGAACACAGCCCAGAGCCACTGGGTTGAAACCAGAGTTGAAAGATTAGTGTATTTAAAATTGCAAGGACATCACTTGCACCTTGGGAGTACTGCTGGAGGAAATGCTGCAGCAACAGGTTGGTGCTGGAAGCCAAAGGCAGATTTCTTGTGGAGTTGAGGATTTTGGGGCTTGTGACCCTACAGGCACAGTTTCTCAAGCCTTTCTCATGCTGTGCTAATGCTTAAGGTGCAGTGTGTCCCAGATGGTTGTTGTTCCACCATTGCTTAATGCTGCTGGGTGTCCATTGCTCGTAGCTTTGTATTGCCATAACTTTTATCCAGGGCATGTTTAACCGTGATGCTAATGTCTGAATTGGAGTGCTACTTTGTATGATTAGAATTAATTTTCCATATAATTCTCATGCACAAAATACCAATAAACTACTAATTAATTGTTACTATTCTTGAAAAAAGATGGAGTTTTGTAGAGGAAAGAGGAGCTGCTGGTGAAGTGTGTGTAGTGAGGCATTTGACACCAGAGACAAGGAGCCAAATGTTGTGTCAGTTTTTTCAGAGCTGAAATCTCTCATTTATTGTAACCTCTGAGTGATAACTTTAATTGAAACATCACACTGGAGAGAGGAGCTACCAAAACCCAGTCCCATTAGCTCTGATGAGTTGAAATGAATTTGCATTTGCATCTCCATGTCCCTTATAAAACCTGCTCTGTTCTTTTAATAAGGCTCAGATGAAAGACTACAGAAGTTGCTGGGGATTCCTGAGTCAACTCGGAAATGCCTCTTAAAGCACCTTGTTGATCTTGTCCCTTGATCTGCTGTTCAGCACACAGCATCTGTCTCTGGCCTCCACTCTTGTGCTTAGTTAACTTTATTTGGCATTTTGACTGCCCCCAGCTTTTGTGATATCTAGTTCAAAGGGTTTGAAACACTATTACAGCATTTATTGCTAAGCCGCTGTTACCTTTTGACCAAGTGACAAGCTGATAGAGACCCTATCAAAGACAATGTCAGGAAGCACATTTATTCAGCGTGCCACAGAGAAGCACCAGGTCCCTTTTTTATCCTTTTAATTTTATGACACTCCACTCTAAGGATGATCAGGTTATTCTCTGTGCCCAGAGAGACATTTTGAACTTGGTCTCCTTGAGTTGTAGCATTACCTGTTTTTTTTTTGTTTTGTGTTTTGTGGGGGTGTTTTTGGTTTTTGTTGGGGTTTTTTGTTGTTTTTTTTTTTTTTCTTTCTCCCAGGTCTCCAAGATGGAGTGCTTCCTTTTTACCAAACTTTGCTGACAGTGGTGCTCAGAATCTAGGAAGGTATAGCTTTTACCCAAGGCAAATGAAATTCCATGGACTATTTCTTCCTTCCTAAAAACAAAGGCCAGCAAAGTTAATGTCACTGCTCAGTGCCAGAAAAAGTGCTGACCCAGCTAGGGGCACTGGGATTCAAAGCTGGGTCCTCAAGAGCAGATGGTTTCACAGGCTAGCCCATTAATCAACTGTGCTTCCCTAAGCAGTATGTCGTGCTACTTCTTCCCTTCTATTTTGGAGATCAAATGCTTGGTTAAGAGAAATATAATTTTTTTTTTCTCCAAGATGGCATCTAAAATGCGTATCCCACTGCATTTGTTAATTACTGAGCTGAAATGCCACAGATGTTTACAAGTGATTACAACTAAATTTTTCAGTAAATATGCTGAATGAATCCCACACATCTTCAAATGCTTTGAATGCTTCTCAGTGTGAAAGGAAAATTTGTTTCAGGTGAACAGAATAATCCAGTTCTGGGATTTACTGGTAGTTGCCAGATGTGTTAAAAAAAAATTCAGCTAAAAAAATCTTTAGCAGAGTCAGACAGGTAGAGGAGTCCCAGAGCCTCTTAATACACATAACCTAAAATGAATTTCTTTCATTTTTGGTTAAGCCCCTGACTACTTGTATAAATGCTTGAGAAGGAATGAAAAGATATTGAAGGAACAGAACATTTCTATTGCTCCCTGTGAAGGTTCTGGAGTTGAATGGGAATGCATTCCTGCCGGCCGCCTGTAGGAGTAAGCTGGTGTGTGATAATTCCTTTACATTCACAGCCAATAGCCCGCAGACCCAAGGGACAAAATGATATTTTGATCTGACTTTGTTCTCTCCAACCCCTCTGCATACTAACTCTGTGTTTGAATTCCTAGAAGCACACTGTTCCAGGGAAAAGTAGGGTAGTGTGTGGAAATCTGCGTGAGGAGTCCCATGTGAAAGTGTTAAATGGTACTTTGGTTAAGTTCAAAAAAACCTACACACCCCCCCCCCACCAAATCAACAAAAAACCACACCCTAATAATAATAATGCTTTAGAGTTTTGGGGTTTTTTTGTTTGTTTGATTATTTTAAAATTAACTCCATCAGCTTCTTGGTTTGTGCAGTCCATCCAGCCTAAGCCAGTTTCTAGCAGCAGGGATACTTTCTAGGAAGAAGAATACTCTCAAGGCTTCCCCATCTTTGCCCCCTCTACATAGGCAATATCATGTGGAGTACAAAGTGAAGACATTCTGGTTAATGTTATCTGCCATTATCTTTATCTGCTCAGAAGGAGCTATCTAAGATTACTCATCAAATGTTTTAAGTCACTGATAACATGGATAGGATTTGGCTTGGTGATTGTACAACCCTGTACCACATTTATACTCTTAATCCACCCCAGTGAAGCTTTTTTACGTGGGATAGCATGCAAGGTACATACATATCACTGCTCATGTACTCTATCAATATACAAGTCCCCAATGTGTCAAATTAAGCAAATAAATATTGTCAGTGTTTCCCTGTGTTCCACAGAGCTGTAAGGTAGGCAGGAGAAAAGGGTCTCCTGAGCCCTAGTGTGTTATGTCTGGCTGCACTTTTGTAGCTAACCTCACACTGAAAGGAGGTGTCATCTGAATGCATAGCTGGAGTTATTCAGAGCAATCCTGTGCTGCTGGATGTAACTGCTGTCCATTAGGTTCAGTCTGTTAGACTGAAAATGCCCCAGGCTCCATATATTGCTGTTCATGACCAACTGACTACTTGGGTGACTTGAATAGTCAAAGTAGATGAAAAGTAACTCAGAAGTTGTATGCAGTTTCCTCATCACTACAAGGCTGAGCTAAGGTACTCTAGGCTTCATGCAGTAAGTTATCTCTGTCCCTATCATGAGCTACATTCACCCTGAAGTGCAGGCAGTGCAAACCTGCCTGACTTCAGTGGAGATGTAGTCCCTGTACCAGATGCTGGTTTGGCCAAGAATGTGTTAAGGGTTGTCTCCTGTTTCATTTTGTTTCTATTTTTTTTTTCATGATTTTACTGAGTAGAGATCAATTGTAAAAAGGTATTAAACATGAGGCCTTCCAGGCACTTGGAAAGAACAAATAAAAAGCAATTTGGGATTTTGGGGAGGTGGTGTGGTTAGGATGGTGGGCAAGAAGTAGAAGAAACTGTCTGGGATCTGAATGCTACTTTGCTGCTGCTGGAGTTGTATCCCCTCATTCATTGTTTAAGTGCTCCTTGACTTAGTGTGTTACTTAAACACATGAATAAAATGGGGATAATTTTGTATAAAACACTTGGAAATGTAATCCTTAGCACATGAAGTACAAGTTGTAACCTGGTTTTAGACCTGGAAAGTCACCTTGTGGAAGGAGCACAAGCCTCTTGAGAGTATGGAAAGCAAATTGTGATGCTATCGAAGTGGTGCTCTGCGCAATGGGTGGGTGTGCGTGGGATACCTCACCTCTTACTTCCTTGCAGGCTTCTTTTGTTGCTATGAAAATGAGTCCAAGCCTACAGAAAACAATCATCTTGACTAACCAGCTGAACACTAAGCATGGCTGGCTTGTGGAAGCTCTTCCTTGGGGGCTTCTTAGGGTTCTCATGTAAATGCCAAAAGGGTAATTCAGCTGACAGAAGGTGAGGATCTTAACCTGTGCTTCAGGAATAAAGATGGTTCAGGAGGATTATTCTCCTGAAGTGTTTTTTTGGGGTTTTTTTAATTTTTTTTTTTATTATTTTTAACACTGTTTAGCCTTGAAAGGCAAAGGGGGCTGCTCTACTGACTTAGATCACAGTATACTCACACTCTGTCTGCAGGTGGCTTGAAGCCTTTGCCAAGAATGTTCTGAAATACCATTGCTGCCTCATTATGGAGTGGGCTTTGCTGCAGTGTGATGCCGTGGTGGAGAATGCTTCCTCTCACAGTGCCCTGGAAGCCAAGAGTGTGAAGAAACTAGGCAGAAATCTCAATTTGGGTCAAATGACCTGTGTAATTTTAATATTTACAATAGATTGTAGAAAACCATATACTAATGACTTTATATTTCCTCGACTCTGAGACGGCCAAAGAGTATTTGTATTTGAAATATGGCATGAAATACTCCCGATCGCTGTCCTAAATAAACATGAGTGTGTTTGCATTACCTTTTCACCTGTAGCAGATTAAAGAGCTCCTTAGCCATTGGCTGTAAGCAAAACCAAGATCAATCTCTATAATTCTACAAGCCATCGTATAAATATGTTCCGACTGTGTTTTTATACATTAATCACAGAAGATTGAGGCACATGCCATATTGTGCATATTTCTTGCAAGCAAAATAGAACTGTCTGCAGTTCTCATTGCAAAATTATGGAATGGACTGAATCATAAAAAAAACATACAGGAAAATCTGCTATTTCAGGACAGCTGTTCAGTATTTTTGGACAGCTGACACTTCTTTTTACAAAAATAAAGCATGGTTATTTTTGTGTGTGTGTGTGCACACAACTAGAAATAGTGAGCCAGATTCATTAAGGGGATAATTTCAATTCACAAAAATAGATCATTTCCTTTCTTCCCAAATCTTGCTGAGCAAACAACATTCCTTATTGCTATTCCCCAGACTTTTTTTTTTTTTGAGTTTCCACATCCAGGCCCAGAAATAATATCCCGTTTTTCAGACATAAATGGCAAGAAAGAAGAAAACAGCTTGCTGCAGTTGTAACACCCATGTGCTGTGACTCTCTGTGCTCTCTCCATCCATCACTTCAGACACCACCACGGTGTGTGGATGGTGACCAGTGTACCGAAGGAAACATCACTGCTAATGTCATACAATATGTGGGGAAGATCAGTAGTGGAGATCAGGAGTATAAATCATTGTGGCTTGAATTAGAATTAACCACTAACAAGTGGGTTTTAAAAACTAAATTCATCTGTAAGAACGTATGCTCACCAGAATCGTTTCTTGAAGGATTTAATTTTGTGCTTACATGTGGACTTGAGAGACTTATGTGCTTAGAACCACTTGGACAGTTTGTGTCTCTGTTTTGGTGAAGATATTGGGCATGGTGACCTACATGTTTTCCTCACATCCTCTGTTGCATTTTGAGTTTTTTACCAAACACAGCAGGACCTCCCCTTAGTCTGTGCTAAAAAGCAGGGGATGGAAAATCCTATTCCTGAAGATGGGTGTGCTTAAGCGAGGATTTTAACAGACTGAGGAGGAGCATCAGTTAGGAGGATCAAAATACATGCTTGTGGAGATCTTGTCACCTTGGATCTATAAGCAAGTGGGATCAGCTCTCTGCCATGTAATAGTAAATAATGCTGGGGGGAATAGACTCTTAACTGAGATGTGAGGCCCTAAGTCATGTTGTGGGAGGGGAGGCAAGGAGGGCTAAGGATGATATTAGAGGTGTAGGAGTGACAGAACAAAACAGAGAACAAAATCTCTTCTAGGAAAACAACAAGGTACAGCAATATTCCTCCACTGGCCAGTAGCTTGTTCTTCTCTTGCCCTCTTCCTGTCTCTGTCACCTCCACCTGATTGTTACTTGAACTGGCAGATGGTTATGCTACGCTGCCCTCCTGTACTGCCAGCAGTATCTGGGATGTTAAGGTTACCACAGTGCTTTTATGAACTGACTCTTGGAAACTGCAGTACATCTCCGTTACTGGAATGGGCCTTGCACTGCTACTAACAAAAGGGTTTCGGTTAGGTAATTAGCAATATGGAAATGCACGCTGAAAGAGAAAAGCAAGCTTTGTGCAGTGCCTGGTTCTGTAAGGTAGTAAGGGTGTCTGAGTACCCCCTGCACCTTTAGGTCATGGCAAGTGGAGGGTGCTCAGCACCTTTGAGCATCTGGCTTGAGCAGCCTGAACAGCACGTTCCATGATTTCCTCACACAGATGTTCAAAACATTACTGTGGGACAGGAACAGGGACACCTGTACTTGACAGGTTTGTGGGTTCTTGGAGGTTGATGGGTGGGTTTGGGTTTTTTGTTTCCATCCTTATAAAGGATGTTGGAGGTTCACGGTCCAGTTTCTTGCTTGCAGGCTGCCTCAATGCCAAAACAGTTTCTCAAAGTAGCTGAAAGGTGACTCCTACCAGTGTCTATAATTACTGGTTTTGGCATTCAAGTTTATCATGAAACCTTCTTGGAAAACTGAGACCTCTTTTGGTCAGTGTCTGGAAGGTTTTTGTACCCAAAACCTTCACAGTATCTATTCTGTGAAGGTTTTGGGTACAACCAGGAATATGGATAAGGGCCGAGGGAGAGCTCTTGCTGTTACCATTGGTAGAAATCTCGAGGCCAGAAGGTTTGAGTGATACTGCTATAACAAAATAGAAAGCCTGTAACAAAGCTATTGCTTTGACTTGTCTGGGACTCCTGAAATTACAAATAATGCTCCTTTCACACAATGAAGTTTCTTCTGTTGGTTAAGGAACAGCAAATGTGGCAGACTACTGGAATCTGAGCTCTGCAGGGAAATGGATGGAAACAAATTGAGCACAGTAGAAGACAGCTTTGTCTGGCTTGTGTGATAAGGTTTGAGGAACAGAGGAGATAAAACTGGAGAAGACTTTGGAAATTCTACATGAAACAGTGGTGGGGAGGAAAATGATAGAAGGATGAGTATAACATAGAGCAGTTACAATACACTCTTCAGGGACTGGAAGAAAACCAAAAATTATCCTTGCTGTAAAACAGGGTTTTCTGGATGCAGGAGCCTATTTTTACCCACTTGTATCATTTATTGCTGCCTCCAGAGTAAAGCCACACTATGGTGAAGTTAAATGTGGCTTTGCAGATATCTTGTGATGACTTTTCTTGTTCATGAGGCAGTATTAGCTTAGATGCAAACTAGAGCTACAGGAGAAAGAAATCACGTGAATAAAGCTAAAGTCTGGTGAGAATAATGGGTTTGCCCAGAGGGGATTTTGTGGTGTTGGCATCAGTCCTGGCTGTATGATAGTTTCCTTGCCTTTGTACTGCATCAACAGATGTCATAGGCGTGTTGTAAATACATTTGAAAAGTGTCCAAGCACATCTGCAGGAGGTGTTGAAGATAAGCTACAGTGATGGGCAATTCATTGACAACACATTAGTATGACTTTACTATCACAGCACAAACAAATCATCATCCAAAGCTCTTAATAGGTATTTAGATATGAATTTTTCATATTAACCATGAACAAAAAAAATAGTCTCTGGTTTGTTTTCTTTAAAATGTTCAAATGTTCATTTAAAAATAACACGTGCTTCTCTCACAAACTATAACCCCCTGGAGCATATAAAGATGCTTTGTCTTAAGGAGATTTTATTAGAGGATGATGTCCTTCTATCATCAGTTATGTTCAGCATCAATTTAATATCAGCCATATTCTCATCAGAAGGGTAGGAGGAGTGGAAGGAGCCTGTTAATCCATATAAACCAATAATGCCTTTTTGGCCTTAAAATCTAATGATCTAATTCAGTGCTTTGTCCTTGTGATCTGAGCACTTCAGCAAAGACGTTTTTCTCTTGTCAAACCATTTTGCCCACCTGCATGTCCTTGGAAGAGGCTTTAAAGCCCAGGGCTGCCACGTCAGATGAGCTGTGTATTGCATCATTGGCCTGTCCTGGATGCTTTTTGTGTCCAACTGACTCCTCCTGAGCCAGACATCCATTGTGCTGCAGAGGATTCCCAGCTTCAGTGTCTCAGACAGTGCCAGTTATAATTATAGCCACTAAGGCCCACACCAAAGGGGTTAAAAGGAGATGCTGTAAACTTGGACAACCTTGCTACTGTTTCTGAGGGCTAGATTTATTCTCTGGACTACTCCAGTCTCCCTCCAGAGAGTTCATTGTGTAAGTCAGTATGACAGATTTATCCATGCTCGCAGAGACGGTGGCTGTTTTCTCACTAGGCAGGTGGAAGGAGAAAGCAGCATAAAGACAGCTGCCAGCTGAGAGGTCACAGTTGAACTTATGCCATGGAATGGTCATAAATTATAAATCTTCCAAAGAGTTACAGCTTCTGCTCTTATTTCTGTCTTGTCCTAAATTTCTCAGCTGCACTTGTATTTATTTTGGGCATGTCGTTATCGTCTGCAAAGGTCGCTGAGTGACTACTGGGCAGAGTTTCACCCCAACAGTACAGACTGCAGCCACCTCTCCCTGTGGTCTCACACTGTGTGTCTGAATTCTCCCTGTTGGCCTCCTCACACCTGCCCTGGGTACATCTGACACAACCAATGTGCTTGGGATCAACCCATTGTATTCTCATGGCCTTAGTTCACATGCTGGTTGGGAGTGTTATCAAAATCATCCCCAGGTAGCTAGTAAAGCCAGTTACTCAGTGGTAACGGGGGTGGAGGGGAAGTTCTGTAGATGGTGGGACTTAATACGCTCATTGGAAGTCCATACCAACCTGTGGAGCCGTTCAAAAGTCTGCCCTTTGTAAGGCCATGCACATATAATCCTCTGTGATGGAAAATTCTCCTGTTGTGGGGCAGAGCTCTGAAATCTCATTGAGGTAGAAGGAAGCACTCGGGGCTGGGTTTCAACCAGTGTAGATCAGCGTGGCTCTTTGAGGAACTGGCACTCAGCACCTTGCCTGATCCTGCTCTTCAATCAGCAATTTTTAATTTTTTCCCTGGTAGCATCTGTGCACATCCTTCAGTGTTTACCACCTTAGAATACTTGCACGCCCCGCTTAGAATAGCCGTTCTAAACTTCTACGAATAGCAGCTGCCCCATTGCTGCTCCAAGTACTGTCTATTCTTAGTGTAGTCAAATTCCCCACAAATTCTTTGCAGGCCTGGCTCTCTTTGCTTAAGTGCATGTCACTGACACCATCTCCCTCCAGCAGAAGTCCTTCTGCTGCTCTGTTTGTTGCTTCCATTTCTGTGTTATCCATGCTGTAGGCCCAGTTTAATTACTGTTTCTTCACTGGACCAGTAGTGTGTGTACTCCAGTGGGTATTGGTGAGCGCTTCTACTGTCATCTGTTTTGCTCAAAGCTGACTCTGTCCGTTGCTTTTACGGACTGAGGTCGCTGTTCTTGTGTTTTAAGGTGGATTCCCTATGTCTTTGGTAAAGACTTTGTTTCCCCCAACTTCAGCACAAAGGTGGAAACGCACAGCGGGAGCGGTAGAGCTGCACCAAGGGATCCGAGGCAGCGGGGAAGCATGGTGGCCACACCGCTCCTTGGGAATATTCCCTCACAGCAGCCTTCCTGTCACAGGCCAGCTTTGCGAAAGGGAGGTGCTGAAAAGGAAACCGGGCAAGCAAGGAGGAAGCAAAGACAACTGGACTTTTTATTGCTAGTAAAATTTCCTTTACTGCCAAAAGGTCTTTGAAGCAAAAATACCAGCTTGCTGGGTGGCATCCACAACCTGAATTTAGCTTTAACCATATGGTAGCACAGTGTCAGGTTTCTGCCGGCGCATACAGCTTCCCAACAAGTGCTTTGCAGGTTTTAAGCAGCTTGGCAGTGTTTCTTCCCTTCTCTTTAGATTTTTGGGATACATCATGTTCGTTTCTGGAGGGTGGTTTGGTTTTTTTTTTTCAGTTTTCTGAAATTCCACTTTTTTGATCACCAGCACTGGTGTGATCTTGATTTCCTTAAGCATTTCTCTTTCTCCTCTGGGAAATTTATGTCTCTTTCTGGCATCTGTCCCCTCTCCTCTCTGCACACTCAGGCGAAGAATTCATTTCATTATTTTTTTTCCCCTTAAACAATGCCCTTACTACTTGTGTCAATAAATTACCCTTGCCATTTTTAAGAGGCCCTTCTGTCTCCTTCACTGCCCTCTCCTTCCGTATGTACTTTAAAAATGTCTTATTTATCTTAACCCCTGCTATGGTCTTGCTCTGTTCAATTCACTGTCTTTGCCTTTCTTATCGTATTTTACACCAACCTTGCCCTCTGCTCTTTACACTCTACTGCTGGACCCCATATTTTATACAGAATTATGTTCTTTTCTTAATTATAATGAATCCCATTGATTCACTGCAAGCACCTTTTTCAGTACTACTGTGCTTATTTGAGATTAACAGCATGTATTTTTCTTTTTCTGTCTACCATTCTTCTTTCCTTTTATCTTGGTAAAACATAAGTTGAGGTCATCCATCTATTATTTTCTTAGATGTTTGCAGGCTTAGTTTTTCTGCTTAGTCATTAATTGTAAACCTCATTACATCACAGACTCTGTTACTTAGTAGCCTTTCCATTCAGACCTGAATCTGCAAGTCCTTTGAACAGTGCACAGGAGGATGTGTGGTGATAGATTATCTTCTTCTGTGCCTCAGACGCTGAGACTTTTTAAGACTAGAATACTGGAAAAGTAGGACTGACCCCACAGAAAAGACTGAGGATACAAATGGAGTACAAAAAGTTATCAGGGATACTGAATTTACCTGCTGCCTAGACAGACAATAGCTTTAAAATTGAGTGCATATGACAATTCACCCTTGTAATCTTATACCTTACAAGAGGAGTGTTATCCAAAGCAGAGAGAGATGGGGAAAGGGGGGAAGAAGTGATCTGCCCAAGGTTGCTGAGATCTGGCACTGTAACATGAGTTTGTGGAGTACCAAGCGTACCTAGATGGTTTGTGTTTGCATGTGCCACGTATGTCATACTCTTATTTGTCACCTGCCTGCTCAGTCTTTATGGGAAAAGTATGGTTATCCCGTGTGAAATCCTGGTGGCACACCTTTGAACATGTCATTTTGATCTTGAGCATTTCCCAAAAGTTCTTGCTGCAGCAGGTGAACGTGTTTGCATCCGAGTTTCTATGAGTTCGAATGGATCGTCTTCAAAGACCAAGAAGATTGCAGTAACAAAGTACCATCCAAAGAACTAATCTGTTGCCTTTCTTCACACATTCATCATACCCTCTACCCTCTGATTAACCTTTAAAACCTTTTCCCACCAGCTTTAAAACTGGTGTTTCCTTAGAAGAGGACTCAAGCTGCAAAAACTTGACAGGCTCAAATCCCGAGATAAGGCAAAAAATGGGGCTAAAATGTTTTTCCCAAGTTTTCTCAAGTCGTATCAATCTTTTGTGAAATACTGTTGTGGTGCATGACAGATCCTGATGGCAGGGGAATCCATGGACAACATTTTGTCAGGATTTAAGTGTAACAGTCCTCTCACAAGAGATTTATGTACGTTAAATCCCTTAATTTACAGTCAGGAAAGAAACAACATCCAGAACAAGCACACATGGTGTTGCCCTTTACATTTGAAGAAAACATGACAGCAGATTCTCTAGTCTAATTTTAACTAGACACTTGGTTTCAACATGGGTCTCCCCTGATGCCTCCCAGCCGTGAGTCTTTCCGTGATGTAATATCTGTTATGCTGCAGCCATGGAGTCCCGACCCAAGGCTAGACATGAGTGATCACTACACTGGGCCATAACCAGCTGCTAATGCTGTCAAAAGCTGTACCAGATAGCTGAAAGCACTGTGGAACAGAAGAAGGGAAGAACAGAGATTTTTATTTTTTCATCAAATTTTTCTTCAGACTCTGTCTCACGTCTAAGTGAGACTTCTCATACGTGGCATAGACAATTTCAAAGTGTGATCGGGTCATTGTTGCTTTCCTCCTGAAGTCAAAGCATGCACCCTGATCTGACAGGTGTGCTGATCTTTTGTGTATAAAAAGGTTTATAATTTTTTTTTCTTGATGGCAATAATGAGAGAAACTGCCCACCCTTGTGCATCTTGTCTTAGAAAGTTTTTACCATCCCTTCAATTTCCATATGGTTGGAGAGATGCCAAAACTGAATTCAATCTCTCAGAAATATTTTTATCCCCCCCTTTTTTTTTTCATCTGCTTTGTGTTTATTCCTAGCTCTTCCCCACTTCTCCACATTAGGCAATTATTAAACAGACTCTGTATTGGGCATCCAGAGGACTATGTTAGTTTAAATAATTTGTTTCTTTTCTCTTCACAAGAGTTTTAGAAATACCAAACAAAAATGATCTGCAGAGGCTTTGCTTTCCTTACACAAAGCATAACTGTTTACCTCCTCAATTCACAATCAACAGGCTGGTGTGGCTTTGCAGCTAAGCTGGAAGTAGCTGTAGTTGCTATTTTGTTGGAATAATATCAAGTTTCCTTCTATACTTTGCATAGCTGTCACCCGGTGATATGATAGGTCCATGATTTATTGACCCACTAAAAGCACTTTCACTGACTTGTCATAATAAACTTTACTTAAAACATTAAAACATAAAACATCAGCAGCAGCTTGAACAGAGATACCATACAAATACTTACTAATTTAGTTAAGCTCTGGTGTAAATCCTGAAAACGAAGACCCAGTTTTCTAGGATTTGTCATGCTGAGATCTGTTGTGTTAAGTAACAGGAATTATAAATACAAATGCCTTGAAGTATGAAGCGCTGACAAGAAGCTTGGCTCAATCTCAAACCCTCATCATTTTTGAAGGTCTTGCTGAGACCATGAAGCTGAACCCAGCTGTAGCAATCATGATACATTTGAATTGCCAGAAGCTAGGAGGACTTCTGCTTGTATGGGTTGGTCTTGGAAGACCTGGCTGTTAGGTCTGTGCCTCTGACCACTTGGTTTGTGACCTGTTTTTGTAAAGCCAGGCAGGTTGACTGTGACATAGGCCACGGCCCAAATTTTACATCATTGTGAGTATTACCTTCTTGGAGATGAGTACCTTCAGTTTCCACTGCTGTAGCTGAGTTATTTGTAGTTTAGTCAGCTGGGTACTTTACTAAGTAATAGTTCATTTCACCTTCAGTAGATATCTGTGATAGCCTCTTGAATCTCTAACCAAACACATATATTGGTGTTTTTCCAGGCCTGCCTGAGTTCAGATGATACCGATCCATACCGAAATCACCTCATGGAGGCTACCGTGGTGTGCCAGAGCTGCTCAGTGTGTTAGCTGTTTTCCTACCACGTGATATGGGCTACCTAGATCATACATAGCAGCTCAGCTTTCTTGTTGGCTTCTCTGGAAATCAGCTCAAGCATCACTTGCCAAGCTGAAGAACTTGTAGGTTCTAATTTAGCAGTTCTCTCTTGTTCCTAATTAATGAGTAGTATTCCTCACTTTAAAAGTCACGAAACTGTGCCAAAGATAGGTCCTCTCTAAGAACAACTTAATTTAGTGAACCCTCAGTATTGTTTTGGTAAATAGTAATTAATGGGATGGCAAATGTAATCTGACTTTGTTTCTTTCTCATTTTTATAATTTCTTTCTTTCTTTCTTTCTTTCTTTCTTTCTTTCTTTCTTTCTTTCTTTCTTTCTTTC